>JAGPOY010003166.1:0-13563 GCA_018983105.1 Silene uniflora
TCACATGATAGGGTTTAAATTCAATGATTGCATACGCATGTGATATCTTTCCGAAATAGCCATCTTTTACCTAGTAGAGACCGTTATTGCAACGGGCGGGGTTGGGTGTTGTTTTAATGAAATTAAATTAACTTCCTAACACGTAAAGTCACACGAATTCAAATCTCTAAAATTGGTTTCTAAATTCCATTTAAAAATTTAGTGGCGACTCTTTTAAAATTAAAAATGTTTTGAAAAAGCATTTCAGTGGAGCGTTTTTCCATGGTCCACACGTATAATGATAAAACATTCAAAAAACGTTACGCCTCTCTCTTTCTCGCTACCTTTTCCCTCTATAAAAATCCCAATTAAATCAGAAAAAAACTCCAAACCCTAATCATCATGTTCCGCCGCCGCCCCCTTCCTTCTACCACCCCTTGCTAGCACTTTCTAACGCCGAGATTTGGCTTCCCTGAGGCCGATCTCTGGCGTTTCACCTCTCGACCATCAATCATTTTCGTAACAAATCATTTTTAGCCCACTTGTCCTTCATCTTTCGATTATTTGTGGGCTTTTCTTGATTTGGTTCTTTATTGGTGGCTGAGAGCTGAATGAGAGGGTTAGTGTTTGGGCTTGGTGGTAGTGATGGTTGGATCGGTCGTGGCGGTCTTCTTTTTTTCCATGTTGTTTGATTTCTTTCTCTTATCCTTATTGTTCTTCCTTTTAGGCTTAGTTTTCTGTTTGTTTTGTTGTCCTCTCCCTGTTGGAGAGTTTTGTTCCCACTTATGATGGGTTTGCTCCCACTTTCTGTGGGTTTTCTATATGAGAGTCGTAGATCTAAGCGGAAGATCGACGCCTTCATTACTTCTCGTATGGTGAAGCAGTTGCTGTCAGATCGTTGTATACAAGAGGTTCGATCAGACAAAATTCATCTTTTTCAAAACTTCAACAGATTTAAAGATCCCCTCGCGAAAGGCTATGTTTTGAAACAACGGTGTGAGTGGTTCCTAAATATCGCTTTAAAAGCTAGGTCGTTGCTTAGGGCGTATCAAACTATATTTATACTCATACAAACAACTAATATAGAAGCAAGTAGAGGTCGGATCCCAAAAGACGGGTTATTAAAGAGTTATCATTGCAAGAAGTTATATGTCTTATGTTACAAATTGGGTTTGGATTTGTATTCTAAACTACTATAACGAAATGTAAACAAATGAAAGTGTGGACCAAGCCACCCACGCCGCGCGCAACCGCTTGTTCGAGTTGAGGCGGCGACACTTCTCCCACAGAACATTGGTGAACAAAGCACGTCATGGGCCGTTACCGATTTGAAAGGCATTGAAACCGGTGAAAGCAAGGTTTGAACAAGCATGCAATTATGAAGTCGCCACCAATTTTTATGGAAAATTGGAACCGTTCGAATACTTCATGCTATGTCAACATGAAGCGTGACATAGACACTAAAGAATCGTTTACCCTTAGCACTCTATGTCTAGAATGAATCTCGAAGTACCAATGAACAAGGATATATGTCCAAAGAGACCTTGAGTAAAGGGTGGAGGTACGTATTAGTAGATCTGGCAAAAGTATACCGAACCCAAAAATCGATCGAAAATATCTGAATCGAGACCTGACCGTACATCTGAAAGGTATAATTGAACTTCATCCCGAAACCTGAATCGACCTGAATTGATTTGAAATCGAACCGAATTTGTAATATCCGAAATAGACCCAAGATTGAATGAACCTGAATTGTTTCAACCTGTATTGTTTTAATCCGAACAGATATATACCTGAACAGAATTCAATCCGTACATTGATCACTGAAACCCAACATTGAAACTCAAAAAGACCCGAATGTACCTAGGCGCCACATCTAGGCTGTCTTTTTGTACATAAGTGTCACCCCTTTGAAGTCAATGAATTAATATTATATCCTAGTGATACAAAAAAACATTATATATTACTTTTTTTTTTAAATTATTAGTATTATATCTAATTGTAATACCCGTCTTTCTAAGGACTTGTTGACCGACCCTTTGACCACCTGGGACCCTTAGAAAGAGATACAAAAGGATAGTTAGTACACATAGAGACTCAACCTAGTAGTAGCAACTCGGTCGAATTGAGTTACCTCGACCGAGTATGTGGTACTCGGCCGAGTAAGTCCTAACTCGGCCGAGCTGACCTTAGTCAGCGGGTTCGCTACTTAAGGAGAAGTTACAATGGATGAATCATTCATTCATCATTTCTATCATCTTCTCCCTGAACCTAATTTCTCTCTAAACCCTAATCTCTCCGTACTCAATCCTATGACTTAACCATGCCACACCAAAGGGGATGACAAGGTAATTCACGTATGGGTTGCCATGTCAGAACACGGTCATCGTCGCTAAGACGATACTTCAAGGTAAGCCTCTATACTTGGCTAGTCGATTAGTTGTTTATGACCTTATAGTAAGTATGTGATCCTAGTTGTAGGGATCGATGTGATGTGTTTGCTATGAGTACTTGGTTGATCGGATGTTGAGGCTGTTAGACGAGATGACGTAAAGGTAGGAGTTCCCTAGTCATTTTCATACACGAGATGGTTATGTAATTGTTGTATATGCAGTTGGTTAATAGGCTATGATTGTGGAAATGTGTGTGTGACGATTGGTGTATTGTGTATATGTTCTGGCAGAGTGTTGAGGTATAACTATTGATGAATTGAATATCAGTTCGGCCGAGTGATTCCATTGTTGGGAGATGACTTCACGCCCTTGATCTCTCCTTGTGACTCCCATCACAAGGAGGATGTGCACATTTAGGACTTGGGTCCACTTGTTGCGATGAGTGATTGAGGTGGCAAGGCCGTGGTCACTGGCTGCGTATTATTTACGACTGTGGGTGGTACGACTGATGGATATTATGGTGTGTCGAATAGTTTAACCAATACTGTTGTTGTTAATATTGTGTTACCTCGTTATGACATGTATATAGATGACTGACTCCGTTGTATTGTCTTCGGACCTGTCGTGATCTATTGGGGAATGGGGAGCAGTTGTTTAGCAGGTTGAGTTCGATGTTGCTGTCGGGAGTTGAGACGCTGCTGAGTCGGTGACAGTTTTGTAGCTACTTTGAGTAGAGTCGGATAGTCTGAGTTGTATCTTTCCTTCGTAGTTGTTTTAGTTCTTGTTGTAACCGCTTTAAACTTGTATCTTAATAAAAGTACCCTTTATTGTTTCATTTGATGTTCACTCCCTCGGTCAACCGAGATGGTAACGCCCTTCTCCACTTAGGAATGTCTTGCTACTAAGGTTCCTTGGTGGATGGGGGTGTTACACTAATGTTTTGAATAAAGACCTATCCCATAACATCTGATACGATTATGACCTGACTCGAATCTCATCTACTCTGATATTGACCCGGCGCGGACCTTATTTGCTCCGATATTGACTCGACTCAAACCTGAACCGACCCGAAATATCCATACCGATTAAAAGTGGAAACTGAATCCAACTTGAGCTGAACCGATTTAAAAAAAAAAAAAGATAAACCGAAATAACCCGATCCGAAATTGATCCGATTGACCAGTTTGCCATTTCTACGTATTAGGAAGCTCTTTATTTGAACACCTAATCCCGCCCGCCTCGATAGCGGCCTCTACTAATGATCAGGGAAGTCATTTGCATTTGATATATATTTTGTTGATGTAATGTATGCGATGGAACATCCACGTTTTAATCCTAGCATGTGAATATTTGACTGAGTCGGTTGACATTCAATTTAGCATTCAATTAAGATCAAAGTAGACATTTATGATCGATTATATGTGAAGCATACACACAAACAAACGATATGATATAAACAAAATACATGATATAACCGATTTACAATGGGTTATTGAATTTACATTACAAACATGCTCAAAACAAGGCTTTAAAAGAAAAGACGAAGAAGATAAAGAAACAAAAGAAAATAAAAGAAAAGAAATTGAAGATTTGAAAATTAAAAGGATTGAAAATATTGAAATATTGAAATATGTCGAATTAAAGGTGATAATAAGAATAATAGTTGATTAGGAGCCTAATTAGAAAGCCGAACAATAGTTGATTAGGAGCCTAATTAGAAAGCCGAACAATAGTTGATTAGGAGCCTAATTAGAAAGCCTACATCAAACGAGAAGAGTTCCGAGGCAGAACCTAACCTAGAACAGGCGCAGCATGTGCTACGTCCTCTGGAAGAGGCGCATTAGTTTATGCGACTGTTTTCGAGCTGGGTTCTGACTCTGAAAGTTAGAACCGCGGGTTAGTTATTGTTCGTTGGTTAGTTTACATCGATTATTAATATACGACTCGAAATAAGTAATTTAAACAGGTTATGTAACACCCCTAAGAATCAGATCTCTTCCTTTGGGTCAACCCCACCCTTGAGGGCATCACACACTTGGATTACCAAGCTTGTAGTGCGAACATAAGTAATAAGAAACAATTTAAAGTAGATAAAGTTAAGTCTTGCATACATAAAATAAAGGAATAATTGATAGGAATACTCCGAACTATGATTGTCCTGCTCAAAATACTCCGAACTTTATTTTAACTACCAATATAATTAACTAATGCCCTCATTTGCTTTTATTATAATATGTGACCGGCTACCTGCTAAGTAAGTAAAGAATTTCTAACCCTCCTTTAACCCTTCTGTCTCTTTTAATTTCTAGGTTAATCTGTCACCTAATCAATCAAAAACATTGAAAAAACCCAGAAAAATCAACAACAAAAAACACAGCAATTATTTCACCACTTTTCACTGCAACATTAATTACTAGCGTAAATTTTTTACTGAACAATGAGAAGAAGTTCTACTGTCTACGATCATTGGCATATTCCGACTCGAATTTCTTCGACAAGTTATGTGATTGCTTTGTCAAGTAAGGTTATTCTATCCTATAAAATTGACTTTCTAAACACATTTCATGATCAATTAATGAAAGGATTGTGGAATAGGTCTTCAAATGGATGTATATATGCCTTGGATAATGGTTACGAGAAGATCTTGTATGTTGAAATAAATGAATATTATGTGGTTAATTTGGAGAATCATTGGAAAATTTGCGGAATTTAAGTGCACACAAGGTGTTTGACGAAGTGTCTGAACCCAATTTAAGCTTATTAAGAAACCAAACAGTTTCGTCTAGTGTTGAAAATAACCGAAGGTCGAACAATGGTGGAATATAAGCTGATGCTGATAAGATGTGTGTGTTGGATTCTTGTATTTTGCAAGAAAGGGAAGCTTTGAGTATTGTAGAGCAAGTGTTTGATGAAATTCCATAACCAAATACAAGCCGAAATCAAGCTCAAATACTGAAAACTAATGGCGACGATTCTCAGAATATCTTAACTGCTTGAATACAAGTTGTTAAGTGCACACAACATGTAAAGAAGATACTGTTAAATCGTATATTGTTCGATTTTTAGTTTTTAGTTTTTCGATATATATAATACTTGCTCTTTGTCCAAAAAAAAAAAATGGAAGAGAGAGATATAATTTGTATAGTAAGAAGATGAAGAATGGAGGAGGAGAGAAGCGGTAAAGAAAGAAGGTGAATACTCATAAGGAAGAAGATGAAGACTCATAAAAGAAGTAAAAAATGGGTACAAAAAAAGAATGACTTGGTACAATAAGTTAACGAAACAACCAATTCTATTCAAAGTGAAGGAGGACATCAGTTGGTTATATTGGTAGTTAAAATAAAGGTTGGAGTATTTTGAGCGGTACACTCATAGTTCGGAGTATTACTATCAATTAATCCTAAAATAAAGGTGGAGTCATACTGGTTACACATGTCAAGAGGTGCACTAGGCCACCTCGAATAAAATACAAATGTCTAAAGTTCGATACTCAAAAGCTAAGATAATCTAAGGTGACGCGTGAGGACCGCTCCCAAGCCTAAAGCTAAGATATCCACGCCCACCTGTCAAACTGCTCCCCATATGGGCAGAAATCACCATATGGTTCACCACAGACATTTTAAAACAAGGTTAGCTTTAACAATACAAATGTTCTATCAAATATGCTACTAACCTAACAAGTGAAACATGAATGATAGAGTATCTGAACGAAAGTGCATCAAAGTAACTCATCAACCAACACCTCCAACACCGGATGTCAGGAACACGTCCAAGACACCTCCAACTCTATTGTACTCCGAACACGTCGGTGGTACCGGGACCGAGAGTGACTCGGATCCCCTGCCACGGATCGTGCCTCAACCACACAAGCCCCTCCGTCCTCAAGTCCTAAATATGCACATCCCTTTGGAGTGGAAAGCTCCAAAGGGCGGCCCACGCGGAAGACGGTCTCCCAACCGTCTTCCGTCTCCTCAACAACAATCTCCTCATCACAACTCTGCAATCCAAGTTCACAACAATAGAAACATTACAACAAGAATAAGGCATACAAATATAGTCATCCGGCTTGTCACATTATCATGTATCTTGTTGTAATGACATAATTCTTATCCCTTTTTATATCACAACAACCATGTTACATTCTCATTAAACATTTTGCACCCTAATCATGTTATAATGCATTCTAGTGAAATGAATACTAACTACTAACATAATTAACAAAACACGCATACACTAAAGCTAGTAGGGAAAGAATCCCTACCTTAAGATCTTTCAAGGCTTCAAGCTAGCCCTAGAAATGCTCCTCTATGAAGCTTCCTACATATAATTAATATCCAACCATTACTACACAATCTACATCATTAAATACTAGTACTTCCTCTTAATTTCCCATTTAAATACCCAAAACCCCAACTTGGTGTCATACTAAAACTAGGGTTTAGTAAAGGTAAAGAAATAAGAAAGTAATTGGTAAACTTACCAACCAAATGGATAAACAAGAGGATGAACAAAAGGTAGATCTCACTAAATTGGCTAGTATCCAAAGGAGTTGTGTTTTTTAATGGGATAAGGATGGTAGGTGAAAATAGGGTTAGGAAATGAGAGTGTTTTTAGGGAAGAAATCTGAATACTCAAGTCAAAAGAGGTCAATAGTCATAATAGGAAAAGACAAAACCATTCACGCGGATTTTGGTTGACAGCGACACGACACTCGGTTGAGTGAAGTGTCCACTCGGTCGAGTAAACACCTTACTCGATCGAGTGGCACAAGGTCAGAGTCTGATTTTAATTCTACAATTCCACTCGGTCGAGTGGAGCATCCTACTCGGTCGAGTGTCTTCTACTCGGTCGAGTAGCGCACCGAGTAAGTCCTGAATTTCGGGTTGTTATAGTCTTCCCCCCCTTAAAACGAACTTCGTCCTCGAAGTTCACTCTAGGTCACTAAAACCCGACTCTAAAAGGGTGACATAGTGTCGTGAATGGAAAACTAAAGTAGAGGCATGATTCTAAGTGTGACATTAAGTCGAGAAAGTTCATTAAGTTAGTACTTGCGTAGCACGCCCATCCCCTCTAAAACAAAGTTACGACCCCGTAACTCAATCATACCTGCTCGAAAAGGTGTGGGTATTTCTCCTTCATGACTTCCTCGGCCTCCCATGTGGCCTCTTCCTCTTGTTGATTCGACCATAGAACTTTGACCAACATTGTTTCCCCATTTCTCGTCTTTCTCACTTTGCCGTCCAATATCTGTAACACCCCCATATACCAAGGCCCCTTACCAGCGACTGCCCTAGCATATATGGACGTTACCATCTCGGTTGTCCGAAGTAGTGAACATCAAAAGAACCATAAAAGATACATTTATTAAGTAATGTAAGTTAAAGTGATTACAACATCTGAAGCCAAAACTGAAACTGGAAAGGCACAACTCAAACTGTCTAAGACGATTACTAAACTCAGCGGAAGCTATATCGACTGTCAGCTAGACTCGGCGGCATCCCATCCATCCCGGAAGATAGCATCATACCAAACCTGCTAAACAGCTGCTCACCACCCCCAATGGATCACCGCGGGTCAAAAGACAACAACAACGGGGTCAGCAACCAATACTAGTCATATATCAATGCAACATAAACAATACCAACAGTGGAAGTCAATTACTTAATCACAATCCCTTCAGCCAGATACCCATTTCAGCCAGTGACACAGCCTCGTCACCGCAGCTAGGGCTGAGCAAAACTGTATACCCGATACGGTTTCGATACGGTTTTCGGGTATCTGGTTTTTAAAACACCATTTTTTATGTTCCGGATACGATACGGTTTAACCGGGTATACGGTTTTCGGGTACCCGGATAAACCGTATATACGAAATCCGGATACGGTTTTTCTGATTTTCAATTAAATGCGATTAAAAAAAAAACAAGAACTGAAGTGTGAAGAAGTCAGTAGCAGAGACTAGCAATGTAGCACTTCTTCTTTGTCTGCCTTCCAAGTTCAAAGCTCAAATTAATCAAATTCGTTGAACATCACACCGGACTGAAGATAATAAAAGGCGAAACACAATACATTACACAAAATATCGAAATCAAATAGATTAAAACCTAACCGCGACAGATTTCCCAGACGAAAATCATGAAGCACCAAAATCAAACACAGGAAAACATGAAACACCAAAATCAAACGAAAAATAATAAAAAAATTAAACAAAAATCAAACAAAATTAAAGCAAAAATAATTGAATACAAAAAAAAAGGTTCTCAAACGAAAATTAAAATTAGACAACGAATCTTGATAGAGTGACGATTTGTGCAACAGATCTGAATTGGGTTGTTCCAAAGAAGGGGAAAATAGATTGTTTGAAAGGAAGAGGAATTATGGATCGAAAGTTTGAAATTAGGGTTAGAGAATATGTTAAAGGTGGAGGGGGCGCAGAATGAAAAGGTGTAATTGTGATTTCTGAGTTGTTAGAATGTTAGGCGGTATGATTTAGTTTTTTTTTTTTTTTTAATAAATAAAACTCAAAACCGGGTCAAAACCGTATACCCGGTTTTCATTTTCACTAACCCGGATACGAAACGGTTTTTGGAAAACCGTATCGTGTATACGAATTTCCGTATCGTATATACGGAAAACCATATAATATGAACCGTGTACCGTATCGTATCCGTATAAAAAAACCGTATCGTATTTTTTTGCTCAGCCCTAACCGCAGCCACTCATCGCAACAAGTGATAACCCTAGGTTCATTAATGTGCACATTCTCCTGGTGATGGGAGTCACCAGGAGCGATCGAAGGGCGTGGACCATTTCCCATATGGACTCACTCAGCCGGAACCGTTTTTTCAGCCGGAACATCATATCACACAATCGATAACAGGAATCACATAATCAGCCTTAACAATCAATCGATACATCACCGTCACAATTGAATTACTGAGTAGGAAATCCTACCTGATAGCAAATCCGCAAATTAACAACAGCAACAGACGGTCTATAAAGGTTCCTCTATGAAATCTTTGCCTAGATGATCAAGATATAGGCACACAATCAACAACTATAACCATTTATCCCAGTTTTCCCCAAATCTATCCAATCTAGGGTTTACTATAACTCAAACTAAATAAACTGAAAGAACTAGAGACTTACAATGACGATCAACGCAACACTAGATGAATCTGAACTCATAAAGGCTTGATCCTTGCTTGGAGATGATTAGTGAGAGATTAGGGTTTTGTGAAATGGTGTAAAACTGTAAACTGAGATATGAAAGTAACGTTCATCCTTTTATATAAATTAATTACCCTAATCACTCCAAACCGGATCCGCCTAACCCGTCAGACATACTCGACCGAGCTACAGTACTACTCGGCCGAGTGCTTCTGTACTCGGTCGAGTACACACTCGGCAGAACCACTGCCACAAAGGTCACAACGTCTACTCGGCCGAGTGGACACTATTCGGCCGAGTAGACCCTTAGCAGAAAACGGGGTATCACAATATCTTTGTGGGTGTTTCCACGTATGTCAAGGCATCATCTAGCTTGATGGTTTCCGGTTCGAGAACATGGTTGCCGTCGCTCACGTATGTCTTCAATTGCGACACATGAAATACATTATGGACCCGTTCTAAGGCCGAGGGAAGTGCTAAACGGTAAGCAACTTCCCCCATTCGCGCCAAGATTTCATAAGAGCCGATGAACTTTTGACTTAACTTTCCTCTCTTCCCAAATCTCATGACTCCCCGCAATGGGAGAAACCTTGAGGAGGACCTTGTCTCCCACATCGAAAGAAATCTTGCTTCTCTTTAGGTCGGCATATCTCTTTTGACGGTCTTGAGCCGCCCTCATCTTTCCCCGAATTATGTGCACTTGCTCCACCATGTCTTGGATCATTTGGGGACCCAAAATCACGACTTCCGTGCTATCATCCCAACATACTGGACTTCGACATTTCCTCCCGTAGAGGGCCTCAAAAGGTGTCATGTTGATGCTAGCATGGTAGCTATTGTTGTAAGAGAGCTCGATCAAGTGAAGTTTATCCTCCCAATAACCGCCGAATTCTAAGACACAAGCCCTAAGCATATCCTTCAAGGTTTGGATTGTTCTCTCCGTTTGTCCATCCGTAGACGGGTGAAACGCCGTACTCATTTTCAATTGGGTACCCAAGGAGTTTTGTAACTCTTTCCAAAACTTTGAAATAAGCCTCGAGTCACGGTCCACTACGATGTCCTTTGGAAATCCATGTAGTTTTATCACATGCTTGCAATAGGCATTGGCAAGTTCGACCTTGTTCCAAGTATCCTTCATTGGTATGATGTGAGCCGATTTGGTGAGCCTATCCACTATTACACAAATCATATTGTTCCCTCTTTGGGTCCTAGGTAGTCCTACTATGAAATCCATGGAAATCGACTCTCATTTCCATTCCGTCACCTCTAAGGATTGAAACTTTCCTTAGGGTCTCTTATGTTCCCCTTTTACTCTTTGACAAGTTAGGCACCTTGACACAAATTCCGCTACCTCTCTTTTCATGTCGTTCCACCAAAATGTCTTCTTGAGGTCCTTGTACAACTTATCGCCCCCGGGGTGTACCGAGTAAAGAGTATTGTGAGCTTCATTTAAGATTCTCCTCTTGAGTTCCTCATCACTTGGAACACACCACCGTTCCTTGAACCTAAGGCTTCCATCCGCATGAATATCGAACCTAGAAGGCTCGTTTGTTTCCAAGGCTCCCTTCCACTCCAAGATATTGGGGTCATTTGCTTGCTTCTCTCGGATTTCCTCATAAAGTTCGGATTCAATGGTTGCATCGCTCATGGATTTGCCGCTGAATTACATTAATTCCCATTTCCCGCACTTCTTCCTTTAATCTCATCATGGAAAGGGCGGTGCACAAAGAATTCACCGACTTCCGGCTTAATGCATCGGCCACGACACTTGCTTTTCCTTCGTGGTACACAATCTCCATATCATAGTCTCCAATGAGTTCTATCCACCTCCTTTGTCTCATATTCAATTCCTTTTGGGTGTAGATGTATTTCAAACTTTATGGTCGGAGAACACTTTGAAGGTCGTCCCATAAAGATAATGCCTCCAAATTTTCAAGGCAAAGGTCACGGCTCCTAATTCAAGGTCACGGGTAGGGTAATTCTCCTCATGTGTCTTCAATTGTCTTGATGCATAGGCTATGACCTTCCCATCTTGCATGAGTACACAACCGTAACCGTTCTTTGAAGCATCGGTGTAAACCTCGTAGTTGTCGCTCGTGCTAGGATTGGTGCCGTGGTTAGGCGCTTCTTCAAGGTTAGGAAAGGCATCTCACAATTTTCATCCCACTTGAATCTATTCTCCTTCCACATCAATAAGGTTAGAGGCCTCGCTATCTTGGACAAATATTTCACAAATAGCCAGTAATATCCGGTCAAACCGAGAAAACTTCTTATCTCCGCCATATTCCTTGGAGTTGCCCATTTAGACACCATTTCTATCTTGGTTGGGTCAACGGAAACTCCCTCCTTAGTTATCACATGGCCTAAGAAAGCGACTTTCTCTAGCCAAAACTCACACTTGCTTAGCTTGGCGTAGAGCTTGTGTTCTCTCAAGGTTTGCAACACAATTCTTAAATGCTCCTCGTGCTCCTCTTTGGTCTTAGAGTACACTAAGATATCATTAATGAAGATTACCACGAATTTATCCAAGTACGGACTAAACACACGGTTCATTAGGTCCATGAATACGGCCGGTGCATTAGTCAGCCCGAATGGCATCACTACGAACTCGTAGTGTCCATATCTTGATCGAAGGGCGGTCTTAGGTACATCCACATCCTTAATTTTCACTTGATGGTACCCCGATCTTAAATCGATCTTAGAGAACACTCCGGCTCCACTTAGTAGGTCAAATAGGTCATCAATTCTTGGCAATGGGTATTTGTTCTTGATAGTGACATTGTTCAATTCCCGGTAATCAATGCATAGCCTCATGCCCTCATCCTTCTTCCTCACAAATAGAACTGTTGCTCCCCAAGGTGAGACACTGGGTCTAATGTACCCCTTGACAAATAATTCATTCAATTGGTTCCTCAATTCTTCTAATTCCTTAGGACTCATCCAGTATGGAGCCTTAGAGATCGGCCCTGCTCCCTATTTTAAGTCGATCCCGGACTCCATCTCCCTAGGTGGTGGTAATCCCGGTAATTCCTCCGGGAATACATCCTCAAAATCTCCCACAACGGGTATATCCCGAGCTTGGGGTACCTCTACACTTGTGTCCCACACATGACATAACACCATTGGGCAACCCTTCCTTAGACACGATTTCAAGGTCATCACCGATACTAATTTAGTTTTGGGCCTAATTATAAAACCTTTATACGACACTCTTTTTCCCTTGGGTCCTCTCAAGGCGATTTTCTTTTGGTGACAATCTATGTTAGCTTTGTACTTACTTGACCAATCCATCCCTAATATTACCTCAAACCCTTCCAGTGGAAATTCAAAAAGGTTGACCGGGAAGTTTACTTGATCTATGATGACCGACACGTCTCTATATAGTTTAGAGCATATAATAGACTCGCCCGATGGTAATATTACATCGTCATTGGTTACTTCACCCTCCCCCAAATCTAAGGTCGGTACATGTTCCTTTGACACAAAAGAATGAGTTGCTCCCGAATCAAACAACACAAAAGAGGCTTTAGAGTTAATAAGAAAGGTACCCGAGAAGACATGAGCATCCTCTTCGACTTCCTTCTTCTCCATAGCAAATAGTTTCCCGCTAGCCCTAGTCCCTCCTTGCACCGTGCTTGTGATAGCGGGTTTTTGTCGTCAATTCCCGATCAAAAGAAATGTAAAATAACCCAATTTAAGTAGTATAAATCGGGGTCGAACCACGGGGATGGAGGGGTTGCTACTTAGCTCGTTCAAGTCTTAATTTAGTCTAACAATAAGAAGGGTTGATTGTTTCTTAACTAATGTGTAAACTAGATATGAAAATAAGCTAAGACAAAGATAAATCTATCAAATATTGGAAAAACTAAGGTCATTGGGTTCACTTGGGTAGGCCGGGGAAAGGTTGAGTGTCAACGAGAAATGGGTAGCAATAACGGTCTAGGATTGGTCTAATTTCTTAGACAAAGAGAGTTAACCAACAAGCATTCACTTAGCAAAGAAAACTTGACTCGACCATGCCA
>JAGPOY010003167.1:0-13651 GCA_018983105.1 Silene uniflora
CCCCTGGCGGTGACAGGACAAGGTGCCGCAGGACCGGCGACTAAAAGACCCAAGCCCAGACTGGTGTAGCTCACTCACCACTCCACCACAGATGCATGCAAGGAGTCCGACATAAAGAACGACAGAAAGGCAGTCGAAGACCGAAAGGAGGAACCCGATCAAAGAACACAAAGAGAACGACGGTCACACAAAGCAGAACGGAAAGACGACATCTGGATTAAAAGGAGGAGAATTTAAAAATCACAAAACCGGAGAAAGATCGGAATGATCTCATCTCCGGCAATCGGCCTGGCGGCACCGAGAGACGGAGGAGACGTTTTGGGTAATGGGGATAGAAGAGAAGGAGAGATCCGCCGGAGATGGACCATGGAAGGAGCCCATCTCCGGCGGGGGTAAGGGAAAGACGGAGAGATCAAATGTTTTGGTGGAGGAGGCGGTGGATCAAGATGGGTTTTTGTGTTTGATTTTTTGTAGAGAGAGGGGAGAGGATTTTGTAGAGAGAGAGAGACGATTCTTTAAATTTGGAAACTTAAGCCTTGAATCTATAAGTTAGTGTACGATCTTTGGCCAAATCATAATCAAGTTATTTAGGGATAAAGGGTCAGTTCGGTTCGAGTCGGAATTGGATTCGGGTACGAGTCGAAATTGGATTCGGGTCCTAAGTTTGATTGTCGAGTAGGATATTTGTGTCGGGTCCTATGAGCCAGGTTAATTTTGCCAGGTCTAGTATAGACCATTCGGTTTAGTCCGGATTCGGGCTGGGTAGGGCCACTAGACCAGGAAAGCTCTATCTCATGAGTTTTAACATTGATGTACTCTCGGGGTCGTCGTACCCGAAACTTCTGTTTAAATTATAACAACCCCTTACCGGTTGATCTTTACTGGCCTAGTGAAATACTCCAGGTATTAGGAAAGTCAATAAGTCTCTCTTAAGATGGATATATTCGTCTTAAGTTAAGACGGGTCAAGTAGTATCCACTTTAAGAGAAAATGGAAATGTCTTGGGAGTAACAAGCGTTTTGTCCTATCTATGTAAATGGGTCATTACTTGACCCGTTTAACTTAAGACTGATAGTTCCGTTCTAAATGAGAACTTGTGTAAGAAAGAATGTTTATATGTTTGGTAAACCATAGTAAGTTTGTTCATTGGAACAAATGATTAGGACAAACAAAAGAAAAACAGATATTTTGACTCTGGAGACGTCGGCCGTTTTGAAATGACAATTATCTTCATCTCAATATAGTGGGTGAGACTTGAGAGAGCTTCGGGGGCGAGCTGGATTTAAACCAGCGTAGACATATTGTCAATGAATTTACAGTTCGTCCCATCAATCGCTCGATGTTGATGTAGGAAGAATCTTTTCAATTAATCAATGCCGGAAGTAAGCAAGCATAATCATTTCACATATACAAGTATACAACGGTCTTAAGAGAACCACCTCGGATGTGAAACGTTAAGACTTCGGCCGCGAGCGTGGTTAAAATACTTGGCTGAAATTCTCATTGGTCTTGAAAGTATTGTTGAATTCTCACTGGAACATGGTTAGTAAAACTTATGATAGTGCATGGATTTGAAAAATGTATGCATTATTAAATGACTTTTGCTTGAAATTACGTCATATCTAATGAAACAAATTAAATTAGGGTATAGATCTCGGTATTTTGAGGGTTAGTGTTTCAATCCAAGAAGGTCTATGAGCTTCCATTGGGGATGGTTTAAATCACGTCATCATCAAACTTGCCAATGTAACTCATTCACATGAATCACATTCAACGCGAAAAAAATGCATACACGAGCAGCTACACTAGCAGGATTGTAACCGCGGAATAAATAGTGTCAGACTGAAACCAATTGATAGTATCCCAAATCTCAAATTCTTCATTTCAATAACTGAACTATACAAATTGTCCAAAAAAGAACTATTTAGAGTATCTATACAATTATACATATGAAACTACACTGAACAGTAAAGCTGGATTTCTACATGTTATACTTTACACACCTAAATGATGATATAGAACCTCATCAGAAGCAAAATTTGGTAATACAATGGCCCCAGTACCTCCTAATTAGGATGTTAAGGCCTAATCCATGTGTCTGGAACAATCTATCAGACTACATTGTCGATAACAAAGCGAGTTGGGAAAGGACTCTGAACTTGGTCGCAACGTTTACCCAAATGATCTCATGTGATCAAAATTGTGTATTGTATGTTCATTACGCCCTTCTTTCCTAGCGCGTTGCCGTATAACAGGTCTATAATGCTGCTCCCCACTAGCATACCGTGTTACGATTCTCAGTGGATGAGCTTCTGTGTTGAAAACCCATTCATCTAAGGGGATGACAGATGGGGGTGAAAAGAGAAGATAGAAATATTTTAAGGTTTCTGCCAGGAAGAAGCTTTGCATCATATTGTCCTTGACACCGGTATTTACCTGACCACAGCATTACCAAGTTGAGAACTCACAATAGTCGGGGTTGATGTTTGCCAAAAGGTAAATCAAAGATAACTTGGTGCATACTGCAGTGACATGAATCACTCCCATATTAAGGTAATATTTTTTTTTTATAACATAAACAATAGCATTGCCTCAGTCCCTTGAGGGCCTTGCTAACGGCGGTGTAACATATGTATGCAACCTTTTTCCCATGGTTGCCGAATTCGCAATGAGTACGTCCTTACCAATTCGCGATTCGCTCTAATAGAATGTGTGTTATATGTATTTTTAGTAAGCGACATAATAGAATTCGCTTTTAGCAATTCGCGATTCGTAGGGCACCGAGCGAATTCGGTAACCATGCTTTTTCCAGTTTTAAAAACTCAGAGAGACTTTCTCTGGACGACCCACAAAGATAATTGCATCAAATTTTCACAATAGAAAGAAGTGTAGCCAGTTTGGTAAGCTATTTTGCTTCATAATCTAGGACCAGATAATAACGAGTCTTGGGATCTCCTCAAACAAACCATGTTAAGAAACATTAAAAAAAACTCGTAGTATGAAATCTGAAAGAGCTTTTGAGTTTTGCAACTTACATCCTTGAGCCCCACGTAACCAGACTCTATCCGCGAGTTTTTCTCAAATGCTTGAAATATGTTCCAGCCCCACTCCTGGTATGTCTTATTTCCAGTTAGACGCCACAGGTAAAACAGTGATTCCACCGTCTCTGGTCTCAGAATGTTCCAAGATGTCCCCACAGACATGTCCTGAACATGTGTCCTAAGTGAATAAGACAACAGAAAATACTCCAACTATAATGCACCCTAAGAAAAGGATTCTCACCTGTCCAGAACGGAAAAAATAATTCTCCCCTGCTAGCTTAGTTGGTGTTAACTCATAGAAATTGTAACATGTCCAGGCCAGCTTCATCCAAAAAATGGCAAGTCAACAAGAGACATAAGTTATCCACCAAAACACTTTCCATTTTCTTTTTTAAGGAGAGAAAGGTAACATTTGTTTCGCTTGTAAAGGGACATTAGAGGCAGTTTAATGCTTACTGACAGATTTTGAAAATTCATTTATCATAATTCATAACTGACATCATAAGTGAAGGGTGATCGGTGGATCACCATCTAAAATGCAATTGGAAATTTTAATAACATGCCCTTATTTGATAATCAATTTGTTGTTGAGAAGCTTTGACAGTTTACCACCAAACTTTTCCAAAGAGTAGAGCTTTGATATATCTAAACAATCAACTTAATTGGTAAAAATTGGCCGGTAATTTTTCACATCTCAAAATCTTTGTAAGAAGTCGATAAACATTTATGCCGTTGAAAGAGTCTACAAAAGTAAGTAGGTAGTTGAACTTTGCTTGGGTCCAAAAAGGTCTGAAAATACCTCTTCAGCAAGCGACATAAATTTTTCTGATTCTTCAGGACCATAACCAGATGATCCCAAAGCTAGCATTCCAGGAGTAAAGCATGCTAACTCATCCATCTACAAATCCAAATTTAGGATAAACCTAAGCAGATTTAGAATTAGTGAGAATTAAAATTGTGTTGCAACACCATAAAATTACCTTGTCATTAAAAAAATTCCCACTTTTCTCACAAATATATGTGAAAGACGAGGGTGTTGTTCTCCGAACTAAAGATGACAATCCTTTCATTGAAGTCTCCCACATTTCTCTGTTTCCAATACGGTCACAAGCACAAGAACAATATAAGAGGTTGCTTCAAAGTGATGTATTCAGGTTCATTTCAATCAATATTGATTGTGGCAAGTGCAAATGGGTTGAGCAAAAAATACAAAAGAGCCGCCCAGGAACTAGCCCATGCTAGTCCATGGAGTAGTCCATGGAGTAAAGGTTATCATTGCTGATTCTGATACTGATATAATACCCCAATGGGTTTGTTTCAGAAAACACACCAAAGAGTACCGCACCTAGGTTTTAAGATATTTATGGTCAAAATATCAAAATCTTGACCAAAAAGTCAAATGGGAAGAAATTAAAAATTGGAGGGAGTGTGAAATAACAGAATTTTGGCGTTAATCAGACAATGTAATCGAAGTGGTCTAACAATTGTTCGGCGATATTTCTTTCCCACCAACTGCACACATATGTGCAAGAAATCTCAAAAACTTGTTGAGGTGTCTTTTAACTTGGCCAGCACTTTCATAAGCCAAAAGGTGATCGAGGCTTTTATGACAAAAACCACCTTAAACTCGCATTCACTGTTTTTGTTTATCAAAGAGATATTTTTGATCTACATGGGAAGTTTTGTTCACCTGTAAAACTTCACAGCTGAAGTTTTGTTCCCTTGTATCCATACTTTGAGTAGGTATTCATAAAAGCTGCAAGAATTATTTGTTTAGTTATAAACCCAACCATAAGCTGTTTATTACTGTAAAAATTTCGTACGTCTAAATGCCAGTTTAAGCTTCAAAGAGAACTAACCAACTTTTACCTGTCACCCATAGCACCAAAAGTTATGGTTGAGCGTTTTGACCCACTATTTGGATTTATATAAATAGGCAGCAGACCATCAGCAGGAAATGTCGCATTGAGCACAGATATAACGTTTTCCACCTGTATGTATATATGAAATAAAATGTCAACAACAGCCTTGGTTCTGTCACCATGCCTGACTCTATGAAACATTTTTTTTACCTTCTGCTGGTACTTTGGGTCCCCTGTTCTCTGAGATAGTGCTATGAACTCAAGTTGCTCTGTGCCTGCATCTGCCAATATGCTGTCACCCTACATTGTGTAGGAATGAACACAGGGCTTAAGATCACATCTAGGATTCGAAAAATCTAAACCTGACTAAGTTTGTGGTATGATGGACTATGATTCAACAGCTTACCTTTGTCCACCTAGGATTGTGTGGTTCTCCATTAGCCAGATTAATAATATTGTATGGTATACCAGTAGACGTATTCCATGCAGGAAGCAATCTATCTGCAATATCTCGAGCCTTTTCAAGGAAAATCTTGTCATTAGAAAGATCATATGCACTCAGAAGTCCACCAACAACTCTGTTAAAATGCAAACAGCAAATTAGTCTCAAAAGTAAGCAAGTTCTGAAAATTAAGCTCAAGAAACACTGACTAAAAATGACGGTAAACCTTATAAAGCAACCTTATGGTTGTCTCAAAGACACTAGCATCATAATCTTTGTTGAAATCCAATGAATTGGCGACCCAACTGCAGCAAGATGATTCAAGTCAGTGAGCTGAGAAATATAGGGAGTAAATACCGACATTTAAACAACAGCACAATAAAGTCAAAAATAAACGACCAAAAAGGCAGGGGAAAAAGATCGGAAACGCCAACTTAGGTAAATGGTAAACAGGATACCCTTAATGATCACAGAGGCCCAAAGCAAATGGCAGTAACCAGAACAGAATCGAACACTTTCAGAAATATTTGTACACAAACACAAATGGGTGCGCAGGAAATGGGATTGTCAAAATTACAAAAGTATGCTGGTTTGGTTTGCTGCTGAAGGGGGTAACATACACGCATCATAGTGAACCCTAATTCAAGCTAAGCAAAGTACAATATTACAAATGTTATTGATGACCAATAAAGTTCTCACAAACTAAGAGATAGGCTGCTAAAAATTCAGCATCACAATCATTTAGCGAATAAAATCAATATGTTCACAATCATTGAGCATAAATTATTAGCCAAATTCTTGTTATGTTCTACATTTCTAGTGGACATGAATCAGAAGATATCAGGAACAAAATTTCTGCTGTAATATAAGAGAGGAACATGGGGCTCTCCTTTATTCAGGGATTCAAAAAGACGATTCCATCAAAAGTTACCACCATCTAGATTCTAGATACATGATTGCACGATAAAGTTCAGAACTCATCGTACACATAGTGCCTGTGTTCCACAGAACACTAAAAAAGTTACTCAACAAGAATATCAATAAGAGGCAGAGGGGAAAAAAAACTTACTCTCTTGCTCTCTGAAACTGTTCATCTAGGCCCATTATATACAATGTATCCAGTGAGTCAATAAGCGTTGCTCCAAGACCACCGAAGCTATTGGAGCCATCCTTTGTCTGAGGCTGTGGAGAAAAATCACACCGCAACACATAATTATGACACTAGTGACAGGGAAAAGCATCATAATAGTCAAGAAATAGCTCAAAAATTACAGTCAATACAAACACACATCAAAATCTCCTCCATCGTGTGTCTTTCAATCTGTTTAGTTATTAACCAAGAGTCCAAGACATTGTCAATAAAGCTTTAAAACACACATTTTCATCAAGACACTGAGACTCAATGTTACTTTAATAGTTAGAACATTCAAGTATTCAACTATATCTTTTTTTATGGTTTGTTATCAAATCAGACATCCAGATATACCTGAAGTTCATCTTGCCCCCAAGCATATTTCTCATAAGAACTCCAAGCATGAAGCATGGCCTCCTTAACTTTCTGTCTCCGCTCAACTGTAATAGGATCCTCTGAGACCTCCTTACTTTCTGAGTTCTCATTGTTCATGCCTCGTTCACTTTTTAATACTTCAAGCTTTGACAAGATAAGCCAAATGAAAAGGAGAAATATCAATGACTAGCTTATAGAAAAGAGAAATTTAAAACAAATAAGAAATTAGAGTAAGTAAAACTTGAAAAATTCTATTGTTATACAAGAAAATTGGGACTATTTTTTTCTTTCTAAATGCAGACTTGCAGAGCGCTGACACTTTACCATCTAAGTTACTCCAAATCTTCATAGAACCTCTAGTTTTAGTCGTACCCGATCAAAAACATGAGAATTTTTCATTACCCGATCAAAAACATGAGAATTTTTCATAAACTGGCCACGTTCGACACTTGGACACACAACTGTGCTAATTCCGCCACAGATACATAGTTGACAGAGATGAGCATGAGAATGAACAAAATCATTTTTCTTCTATGAAATGCATAACTGTGAACAACAAACATACGCCAATTAAGAGCAGATGCAGAACAAAGACAACGCATGGGAACTATTTACCTCCTCTTGCAATCGATTGACATCTGCTAGTAGTCTTGCCAACTCATCCTGCAGAGAGGCAAGGAATAATTTCTTCAAAAAGCATGTGATAATTCCTAAAAGGCATGTACACATACAGTTACTAAGACAAAAAAAAATCTGCAAGGTTCAAGTTAAAGCCAAAGAAAACTCAAAAGTCTTGATGAACAAATGCTAACCACGACAGTACTTATTTTTTTTCTATGGCATCCTAATTATTTCTGGATAGCAGCAAACAAAAACTAACATTTGCATTCTATAGAAACAGTTATAAGATTGAACATTCACATACAAATCACCAAACTTGATTGTCCTTACTCCAGCTACAAAAACTTCTATTCTCGATAGGTCTTCCCTTAACACAAAAGCATTGACTCTTAAACTTAAGTTTCAGCAATACTTACATTTTAAAATCAGAAATTTTATCTTTAACATCTATCCTCATAAAGCTGCAAATAACATTTTAACCCAGAGAGCAACCACAATGCTCAACATATTGAAGCAAATACTTAAAGCTCCTCCTTAAAGCTCATATAACCAAGTAAACAACAATAGGAGCCCTAAAAAGTGGAAACTAATCTTACAAAATCCCGGTCAAATCAGCTCCTACTTGATCCTACTCCCATCTCCAAATCAGCTCCTCGAAAACATTAATCTTTACTAGAATAAATTCAACTATGATCCATCATCCACATGTACCCGCCTACACATGCTACAACGACTATACTCCGTAAATAGGATCAAGAACCAATAAACTGCACAACAGCTAATACCCACTTCTCATAATAACCAACAAACCAACACAATTTAATCTTCAATCATCAATATCATACTTCAAAAAACAAAATGCCAAAACATTCTGGCATCAATTCAACTTACATTTTCCTCAATTCAGCAAATTCCCCCATCACATTTTACGAAACGTCACCCAACAATAAAATTCTAGCTTTAAACTAGCTTCAAATACAACTACCAGTCTACCACCTCACCTCAACAGCACAAACATGATCATATAAATGTCATATACCTATATAAATCGACAATCATAACATAATTCAACAATCATGTTCCACCCATCAAATAAAGGCAATTCAAATAAAATGAACATAAATGCATTATAACAAACACCCTCTCTTCCGCTTATTTATTTACGTTTACTTTTGGCACAAAGACTAAGGTTACGCTTCTAAACAAAATACACGATATAAAACAGAAACGTAAAGAAATGACTAACACCCCAGATAAGAAAAACGTAAAGAAATGATCGGAATCGAGTAATGAAACACAACCTCATAATCTCTGACAATAGTTTGGCGATCCCAAACAAGCAAAGTTACAACGACGAACAAAATAAACAACAATGCCAGCCGTTTTGGTCGCCGTAAATAATACGCCGGATTTAAATATCTAAATGAATTCGATGATGATCTAGTTCTCGCCATTTTTATCGTTTTTTATACATCAAAGAAAGAAATGCAATACAAAAATTCCCAAAAAATGATGTTAATTTGAAATTCAAAACTGGAAAAATATGATCAGAAATGACGATTAGTATAGTTTTCCCGAATCAATTTTGGGGAAAATAAGATTAGGGTTGGAAATTTAAATCCCCATTTCGATTACGATTAGTATCATCATTGTGTGACGTTTTTATTGTCGGGGGAAAACGGATATGAGAGGAGGGAAGGAATCTCTCTATCAAAATCAAAATGTCAAATGTTAGGGAGTAATTTTATTTTAATTTTTTTTTATGAGGACGGAACCGCTTTCGGGATTTTTGATTTTTTTTTTTTTTTTTGGTAAAGAGAAACGGGATTTTAAAAGCCTAAATAAAACGAACAAGCAGCAAAGAAACAAAACTAGAAACGAAAAGAAAAGAAACAATGAACTAAGCAGCCTGGAGCGGGATCAACTCGAATATCTGGCTTGGCACATTCGATAAATCAAAGCGGACCAAATGTTGAGCTTGAATCACCCCAAAATTCGCTAGCCAATCCGTTCAAGCATCCGCCTCACGGTAAGTATGATGAACCTCCACTCTTCAAGGGAAATCATGGATGAAAGATTTACAAAATTTTATCAAATGCGAATGACGGGCAGTCGGGACATTCAGTTTAACTCCAAAAAACTCTCTAGGTGTACGTGATAGCCTGCATACCACGTGTACTCCACATAAGGGTGACAGGCTCAAAGTATAAAAGACATGAACTCATCACTCATGCCTCTAAATACTTCACAAGATTACTTTTGAGAAGGCGTGAACCTGAATCTCCTGAAAATTTCATCCAAGTTTTAACCATTATACACCATCCTTACGAGCAGATGTAAAATTTAAGATAACATAAAAGGTTAATTAAATAACAAAATTGCTAATTCATCACTCATCTCGCGCCCTAATATTCATTTAACTTTCCAACTTTGATGATTATAAAACGAAAAACTTCAAATGACCATAACTTTGTGCTTGGGTGTCCGATTTTGACGAATTTTTTTTCGAATCGCCTAACTCCATGAGACGAATGAAATGGTAAAAAGGAATAAAAAAAATTGAACGTGGGCCTATTCGTGTGAAAAATACGAACATACCTAGGGCAATTCATGTGATTTACACGAACCAACCATGACAGTTCGTGTAAATCACATGAATGGGCCTAGGCCTGTTCATAGACCTGGCAAAACCGAGACGTCTTTACAAACCATCTTCATTAGAAAACACGACATAAACATTGTTATCGGTACATAATTGTGAGATAGAAATAATGTTACGGGAAATTGTTGGTACATGAAGAACATGATTAAATTGAAGATTATTCATTGTAAAAGAACCTGTATTAGCAATTGAGAGAGCGGAGCCATCGCCAATAATCAAATCGTCGATGCCGTCATATGGGGAGTGAAATGCCAGAGTGTCCAGGTCGTGCGTGAGATGATGGGAAGCGCCGCTATCGAGCAAAAAATTCGGGTTTGGGGCAGGGCTGCCATAGTTGGCGAGATGTGCCTGTGGTGGAGCTTGGTGCTGGCGATAGGAGGGCGGCTCAGGGAAGACGATTGCAAGAAAGAGTTTGCGGAAGACAGAGCAATTAGCAATCACATGACCCGTTTCCCGACACCATTGGCATCGGCCTTTGAACGGGCGAGGAGCAGCAGACGCGAAAGCAGGCTGATAAGGGTGAGGCTGGTGAGGGGTTTGTTGGTAGGAGGAGGGTGCCGGTGAGTAGCGAGAAGAGCCACGGTTGTTATTGTGGTGGCGGTAGGTTGGGTTTGCGGTGGGAGCGAAGTGATTGGTGGTGGTATCGTGCTTCAACAGAAGCTCATGATTCAGAAGTTGCTCATGGAGGGTTTCGAATGCAATGGGTGTATCGCGACCCCTGACAGTGGTGATAACAGATTTGTAGGTTTCATAGTCGAGTCCTTTGAGGACCCCATTTTAAGATTTAAGACTGATAGCATGTCCATCTTCGCCATAATCAAAATCATAAAGCAAAGCAAAACAACGTTAGCAATCCTATTAGAGAAGTATTCCGTACATAATATTAATATAATGTCTTCATACTTCCACCGTTGCAATCATTTATTTACTTATAATTAAAAAACTTTTAACAAAGAATAAAAAAGATAAATAAATATTGGAGAAAGAGACTGATAATTAGACAGAGTTTTATTATTTAAAAGTGCTCATAAGTACATAACGAACGCCTAAGCTAGCTCTTCAATCACTTCAACCAGTCATCTAAACCGACCCTAAATACCTGAAAAACAAAATGAAAAAGAAAGAAATTAGACTTCGCCGACCGTATAAGAATATTGGACTCATCACTCATATGAAGTATCCTAGTATCAGTTTCTAAGTCAAGTATCGGAATGTAATATCAATATTTAAGCTGTGGCGGATCTAGGAAAAAAATATTTTACGGGGTCCTTCGTAATTTGGTCGGTGCATATTAAAAAATGGTGAAAAAAAATCTCTGTATAACATCAGAAGCAAGCCATGAAATCAAATAAAATGGACACCTCCTGTTGTCGGACATAACCAATTAATCCGCTGCCTCTCAGGAAATTCCTTCTTGGCTATAGCAATCTCACCGGCATCGTTGATCGTGAATTCCAACTTCTACGGATCCCGATCCATCGTCCTATACTCACTATGTTTCGGTTTTATTACCGACTTAGTTTCAGGTGTTGCGGTTGTTTTTACGTGCACCGACAACTCAGTTTCAGGTGTTGCGGTTGTTTTTACGTGCATCGACGTCTCAGTTTCAGGTGCTATTGTTATTGGTTTTGCGAGCACCGACTCTACGGTTGTTATTGTGCGCACCATCGTTCTTGATCCGCTCATCGCCATGCCCCAATTTTTTAACGACAATCGCAAAGCCATTATTTCTCTTATCTTTTGTTAATCTTACCCTCGAATTTTAGGGTTTCTAATCTTCTACTCCGTATTAGTATGCTTTTATACTTTTCCCTGGCTGATAATGGATGGGCCTAATAACAAATCCGACCTGTAACCGGTATAATCTGAACCCGATAACACACAAACCGATTAAAGCCTAACGTGAAAATAACTCAACTCCAACGAGCATCATAATTCATATAGCAGATATTTCTGGAACTACTAACACCCAAGCTAGCTAACATCCGACCTGATAAAAAGTCGGATAATCTATAAAAAGTCATGTAATTCGATGATTGTTTAAGCGCTAATTGACCTAGATTCGATTTGTCGAGTTTGTTGATTAAATTGAAGTACGTTGTTCATTTATTGGTGGAATTTTGATGCTTAAGTAGTTTTTTTGTCGAGTTTGTTGATGAAATTGAAGTACATTGTTCATGGACAACATCGATGGATATGGATTATAATTGTTGAAATTGGACGTAGTGTTTCCAAATACATAGAGCGAAGCAGTTTTTTCGTTGATGAAATTGAAATACATTGTTCTTTTATTAGAGGAAATTTGTAATTCCAGTGTGCGAAGAGCGATCTAATGAAGAGGTGGCTAGTTCCGCGTAAAACTCCAAATGTTGAAAATTCTGAATCCGTTCAAGAACCTGCTCCCGTAATTGCAAAGCAAGATATCATAGAACAAGAATGCATAAGAATATCGGACTTATATGATAAGTGTCGGTGTGACAGTTTTTGTTCTAAATAAAAGAAATCGACTTTTGCTCTTATAGATGAAGGGACGAGGTGTCATATAACTATTCCGCATTGTAATTTCGTTTGGGTTTTTTCCCGCTTCTCTTCACCAAAAGAAAATAAAATCAAGTATCGAAATAAAAAGTAAACATATAAAGGTACTAAGAACTCAGAAGGTAGAGATCAATGCTTATTGTCCTAATGTTTGTTAAAATTAAATAGCAATACCTTAATGATCTAGATGAATAAAATCCTCAGGACTCAACACCCCCGTCCCGTCGTCTACAAACCACTCGGGGAATTCCCTCTTGGCTTCCTCGAGTGATTTGTTAAAATGCTTTTCCGCTTCCTTGACCAATAAATCATACTCCTCCGCTGTTTTTGGATTGATTGGTTTGATATACTCCTCCGCCGTTTTTTGATTCATTGCTTTGATATACTCCTCCACCGTTTTGCTTTTTGGTTTGATTTCAGCTGTTTTTGGTTTCACCCAACTTGTTATTGTGCGGATCAAACTCAATCGCGATGCCATTCTATTCTCTTCTCTTCTCCGACTTCTCTTTCTTTTTATGCCCTATCCGGCTTTATATATCCTTGTCTCTTAGCTTCTTGCTGGCAGACAAGAGGTGATGGGCCGAGTTATTTCGGGTTCGGGTTTATATGATGTCCGAGTCATGTACCTTTGTAGGCCGGATTGGATTTGCTCGGATTATTTCAGGTTATAACTTGCTTCAAATATCGGGTCGACATAAGGAACAATGGGTCGGGTCAAGTGTTCGGTTAGTTCGACTAACAACCATGTAACAGTTTAAATCTGGTCAAAAATTTACAATACCAGTTTCTATCGGGTCATCTCTTTATATTATATTATTACTCCCTCCTTTTTTATATTTTCTTACCATTTGCTTTTTTACAATCTCAAGACCGAACTTTGATTGTATTTTTCGACAGGTAAAGTAACTTTTTCTTTTGTCAAAATAAATATTTTGTGAAAGATGTTTTTGAAAATGTAAATATTTACTTCAAAACATT
>JAGPOY010003168.1:1689-15250 GCA_018983105.1 Silene uniflora
TTTCAACAACATTAACTTATACTAGCCGTTAAATGAGGGCTTCAGGAAGTTGGCTAAATAAGAGAGAGTGTGTGTGGTTACTGGTTAGCCAATTTAATTTTGATTTTGTGGATGTAAACGGCTCAACTAGTAAAGTTAACGGAAAAATGGTAGTTGAGGTCCTTAAAGCTACCTAAAAATAGTTTAGGTCCTTATTTCTCCTTTTTATCATATTTGAGGTCCTTCTTCTTCACTTAACTCGTAAAAAAAGATGAAAGAAAGAAAGGGTTGATTTGAAATGTTGGGGATGTTGTTCACTTGTTCTGTAAAAAGGGATGTGGGGTTTTTGGTGCAGAAATGAGTACAGTAAGTGTACAGTCTTTGTGTAAATGTCAAGTGTGTGTAAGATTATGGACCTACATTTTGTGTTTTTACCTATAAAGCTTTTCTATGGTTTTAATCTCACAACATATCAGTGCTCTTCATAATTATAAAGTCGATTTATCAAAGATGTCTTCGTTTAGTGTTTAAGTCTGAGATATCTTGATAATAATTCATCGGTACAAATCCCCCTCTCTTGTACTATGCTTTTTTTTTTTTTTGATAAAACGGGTGTAAACCCAAGACCTACAGCGAGTAGAGTCTTAAAGTACAAAACGAAAATAACAACAAAGAAAACAAAGAAACACATATCACAAACAAGTTCGCCTTTGCCTAATCCTCATTGGTTTCCAAGATCGAATTGCATCCCAATTATTGAGCCACTCCTCAAGAGTTTTTCTCCGGGTCGGATTATGGTGCAAGGCTTGGAAGGCGAATATATCTCTTGTACTATGCTAGCCTTGTGCCTCATAAAACACCAAAAGAAAATTGAAGTTGATTTACGATATTGTATAAAATAGATCATCATTCACGGGAGAATTACGGGTTGAGTTAAGCATGGTTGTATACGATTCTTGAAAATGATTATACAAAACTAGGTTGATTATTGTTGGATTGTGAAATAACTATGTTATGTCGTTATATCTTTTTACTGCTAGAAAAAAAAAAAGACGATATTAATTGTCTCGTTCAATCAAAGATGGTATAAGAACTAAGAAGGCTCGAAGATTAAACCATTCTTCGATCTAATGTTTTAATTACTCCATTTTCCAAATATTGAGCAAAGGAAACGTATGCTGGCTTATTGGTCAACTCAACAGATAGCAATCAGTTTCCTAATGAATTTCTCAATGCTGAAATTGAGCCGATAACTCATTACACGACTTTAGTTCAAGCAAACTATACTCATCTTTAGTTTTTTACCATAATAAGTATGAGTCATGTTAAAAAAAAAACATTTTTTTTTAAGCAAATTAATTTTATAAAAATAATTTCACCTTTGAAAGTACCAAAAAAACCCATGTCAACGTTCAAATTTAGCCACTAACGACAAATGCAAATTAGGGGCATTTTAGGAACTTTGCTCCTCTATTTAATTTTATTTTATTTAAAAAAATTTAGCTTACAAGGCACGAGGAGGGACAGAAAAGGGGCCTTCGGACGCACGTGACTAGAACCCCAGAAGAGTATAGAAGTGGGCTCACTCATTACCAGCTATAAGTAGACCCACGCGCAATTATAGCGCGTGTGGAACTCAAAAATAACGGCATTTTTTATTGGGAATCTACGCGCCAAAAGAGGTTTGGTCGCCTTGAAGTATTGGAAATATGCATTGGGTTTGTGGTCAAGCTGTCATGGACTTCCACTTCGTATTTATGTTCCCATGCTTTGCCTTGAAACCCGCGCACCTTTCGCGCGTCACCACAAATTCTATTCCATAAATTTTAGCAAATCATCGGAACGTAAATTGGGTATCAGTATAAGACGGTTTTACATTACGATAGAACCAATAAGTATTCATTAGAGTCACTTAGAGAGTCACCCAGGCTACACTAAATATTGCTACGTGAGTACGTGATATTGAGAATGACGCAAATTCTTATTTATTACTCCCTTCCATTTCATCATAATCTTCCCTATTTCCTAAAACGGATTATTCAAGTAATCTTTCCAATTCTATTTTTGAAAACTTTTACTCTTATTTTATTCATCCCTCTCTCCTATCACAAAACCCCACCCAACTCTTTTACTCTTATTTTAATACTTTTCTTAATGTTTTGGCCCCACAACTCCTTATTTAACTCCTAATAATTCATCTCTCTCTCCTATCACCAACCCCACAGAACTCTTTTACTCCTATTTTAATACATTTCTTAAGTATTGTGCTCATTCTAAATGGGAACATTATAATGAATGGGAGGGAGTATTTAAAACGCAAAAACTAAAATTTAAATAATAAATGTATAAAACGGATTCATATAAACATCATATTTTGATAAGCAGGACTAGGGCGACTAGCCATAAAAGTTTTGGACATGTTCCTATGTATTGCATTGCCTCAACGGGCTCCATCTCATTCATTTATTTACCTTTCATTACAATATTTTTACACAAATAGTTAAATAAATAAATAAATAAATAAATGGGAGAAAACAAGTTAAATTTTATTGAGAAAATACTCTTTCCAAAAATTAAGCGGAAGAATTATTGTCTAAATGTTGAGTATTTGAGTACCGGGATAGAAGTCGATGATATCCACTACATTACCTCAATAATTATGCAAACAATAATGGCAAAAGGGCATTCTGCCATTATTTTGATTATCAAGTGAAGCAGATTCCTCAAATAATTTTTAGAGGTTTGATTTTGAAAAACTAATTAAAGTATTGATATGATAGAAAAACTTACTTTTTGTCACAGATGGAATACGAACTGGAACTCTTAGCTAATAAATCATGCTCTAGAAAGTTAATTCTCTATTTTAATACACAAATTCTCATTTGTGACGGACACTATCCGTCACAAATGAGTGACGGATACCATATTCTCTCACAAAATACCCATCAAAGGTGAGTGGAGAAGCACATGGGGGTGTCCACCTTGTCCCCTCAACCCATTTCCTCTCACAAAATACCCGTCGCAAGATCCGACCCGTCGCAAGCAAGACATACTGATTTTAATAGCCTTTTAAACATACTATTAAACGATAATTAAATCTTTCTCATCATATAAAACTTTCTGAATTACCAAGTATATGTGGTCTACATGAGACATGTATATAACCTAGAAAATTAAAGTGGAGTACTAGGTACGTGACAAAAGGCAAATAAAGTTATTTTCAATTAAGGTGAATAGTGATGGTTTATCAACTTGTGGGTTCACATAATCACATGAAATAATGATAATCAAACATTAAAACACGAGAACTCCAAAGAGAAAATGACCTAAAAGTGTGGGTCAAAAACTATAAAGAGGGAATTCATTTGACCAATTATTTAATCAAACATGGAGACAATGCAAGTATTGAATAGATGTCCACTTTCAATTGCTCTACTTTATCGGTTAGTCTCACTTAAGACGGTTATATCCATCCTAACTATCATATAGCCATGTTTTTTCTTTGCTAAATTCAGCTTTCATTCAACTCAATTCAGTTCGTTCTATTTCAGTTCTATTCATCTGAACAAATTCAGTTCAGTTAAACACCATTTAACTCCTTTTAATCCAGAGTTAAGCTTCATTCAACCCAAAAATACATGGCCTAAATGTAAAAAACCAAATACTATTCTTTAAACATTCCGTTTTTTGCCCATCTATATATAGTTAATTAATCCGTTTTATTATTTGAGACGAATATATCGGTCATCTTAAACCAAAGTTTGTGATACTTTATGCCTTAACCCTACAATTAACAAGCTAATTTAATAAAGCAAAGGGTAAGCTATTAAATTAGTTCACATGGGCTTTCTATCCCAATTTGTAGGATTGCGTACGTCGATTGCATGATGTCTTTTCATTTGTATTGCTTGTTTATTGGTGCCTAAAGATTAAGATAGGTGGGTAAGATTATTGTTGGCTTTAATTATGTCATGATCCATAGGTTTCATACTGGAGTATCATTGTTGATTTGTTTCATTTTTATTTGTTCCGTTTAATTCTTAGAAAGAAAATATATAGTTTGATCAAATGGTTATTGCTTCGTTTAATTCTTATAAAATAAAGAGAAAAAAAATACTAGTAATTTAATAAATTAGTTTAACTGATCAATCGAACTGTTTTGACAAATGACAATATATATTTTAATATTTTCAATAAGTCTTATTTAAGATGAAATATCCGTTTTATAGATAAAACATATTCAAATATTATCACATGGTGCTAATAAGAACAAAATTGTTGGTGTTTCATAGACAATTAATCATATTCATGTGATTTGTTTTGCATTTCACCTGTTTTAAGGTCTACGGAGATACTCTATTTTCGATCCGAGTTTGTGATGTATTTTAGAAAGAACATATAGAATGTGGATTTTCGACGTGTTTAGAAAAGTCTATTTTACTTCTCACATGGCATTCGCGTCTTGAGGCTCTTTTAGACGTGTCCAGTTTCACCCAAATTAGATCCATGCGACGTCACCCATTTTTGCCATTTCTCCTTTTAAACGTTGAACCTATAGGCCCATAACCCATTGCATTATTTTTGGTATACGAAAAAATCGCAAACTCATTTGTGACGTGTCACAAGCTTGTGATATGGGACAAGCTTGGGAGTATCCCTTTTCTCATGTCATAAGTTTATGCCGTGTTCACACCTGTCACAAGTAAGACAGACTGTGAAAAAATTGATGTTCTATATAGGCGCGTAAGCACATTTACTGAGCAACATATTTTTAGCAAAATGAAATGCATATATATTTACAAAAAAAAATCAAAAAATTATAACTTTCTTCATATATCGACTAAATATAAAAACCAAAATATGCTCACATATTTACATAAGAAAAAACTTTACTATAGATCCAGCTTATAATTGAAAACGAACCAGAAAGGAGAATATCTTAATCTAACTATTTAAATTTATTAATTACTTTATTTTATTTTGATAATTCAATATTTTTAATAAAATGAATATTAACATATTTAAGTATTTATGTTGTAAAAATAAAATACAGAGTAACAAAAGATAACATTATCTTTTAGTTTATTAACTAACTTAATTTAGCTTGTTATTGCATAATCATGTACTCAGTATAAAATCATCTTATACAACAAATCGTGTTCCAATGGTTTTGGGCCGCGTATCCGGTCATTCAAAGTTCAAGTAGGGTAGCGAACTGGACTAGTTTTAAAGCAAACCCATGTTATGCAAAAGTGCACAACTAATTATGTAGGCCCAAATTTACAAATCAGCAGGTCATAATTTGCAGTTGTTGATCATGTAATGAAGTACTCCCTCCATACTACACCAAAGGTAACATGAGAAAAAATGAAGTATTTAAGAAAATGTGGAAAAAGTAAGGGTAAAGAGGGAAAAAAAATATATGGGGTATGTAATTGTGGGTTTAATTGTGAGTTGATAGGTGAGGTATGTAATGACATTTTGTGTAAATATCTAATGAGTATAAGGATAATTTGGTAATATTGTGGGCTAAATAAGGAATGTAACCTTTGGTGTGGTACGTCCGTTTATAGTAAGTGTTACCTTTGATCTGGTACGGAGGGAGTATATGATGTTGGTCCATATTCACCTACCCTGCACGCCTTGCCGACCAAACTTTAAGTCGATGGCTGAGACCCATTCAACAGATTTTATACGAAGTGCCTAATTACCGCTACACTAGATAGTCGATATCCTTTGAACTTGTAGAGTAAAGTGAACATACACATTATTTGCAATTTTGCACATTGAGGTTTCAAGTCACCAAACTAATGAACGAGATCTAATCAACGATTCTTATACCTCTCTTTTCTCCCCCGTGATTTCGACATTTTGTTCATAACATTAATCAATGGTTAATGTATAAACTTAGCTATCCTAATCAAAATCTCTACCAAACCATTATTTGTGCATAGAAATCTTCCCCGTTGCTTAAAGCCAAAGACCTCGATAATCCCCCAACTACTAAGAGTAAAAATTCTCTTAATTTTTTCCTCCAAAAAGCATCTTAGCTAAATAAGGTAATAACTAAAAATTACTTTCATTACATTATTATCTTTTCAATGAATATATATTATTATAATTAAATTCTAATATTTTAATTAAATTCATAATTATAATTTCTTCATAAAATAAAATAAGTTTAGTATTAAATTATAAAATATATAAGTTGCTAAGTTTTTCAGTAATGCAATAATTACGGAGTATTACATTAAAGAATAACTTGACACATACTTACTATTAATTTCGTGACAAAAAAACAAATTCATTGAAAAAAAAATCACAACTTAACTTGATTTTCTTTGATTAGTTTTAAATTTCAATTTTTTTAATATCAAAAAATAATACAGTGAAATATTAATTATTAATAACGGAATACAAATTTAAAAATGTACACGTGAGATTGCATTAATAATATGTATGATATGAGATTAAATATTCTGCACAATTTTTTTCACATTCTATTTTCCAGTCTTTTGATACTTGACTATATCTTTTTGCAATTCTCTAATTTTATTGTATAATTAAGTCATTACTTGAGATTATTCTTTTGATAGACTTGATCATATAATAATATTATTTTTAATAATGAAGTAATTTATATAATTATGTTAGTTAAGACGTCAATCTCATTTGGTGTGAAAACTATCAAATATTCACTCTTATACCTGCTTAAGCATGTTATCAAGCTATAATATTGAACGTATACACTAGTTAAGATAAAATCAATACTACCTCGCCAAATCATTTGCTAACTTATAACTAAAATATTCAACAAAGAATATAAACAAAAAGTGAATAAATGAAAGAAACGGAAAAATACAAATTAATCGAATTCAACAAAAAACAGTTAATTATTCTCCTACAATTTCGATATTCAAACTATTTTGTTCAGAACATTAATCAATAGTTAATGTATGAACAGAGCTACCTTAATCAAAATCACTACAAAACCATTAAATCGTACAAAAAAATCTCCATTGTCGCTTAGCCAAAGAACTTGATAACTAAAATGAAAACAATACTATCTCAACTCTAAATCATTTGTTTACATTTTATAAAAATGAAATATTCGACAAACGTAAATAAATGAATGAGATGGATAACCAACACAAACAATTTAGATCTTAACAACATTTTTCATTACCATTCCAATTCACACAATACAAAGACGATCAAACCAAACATAAAACACATAAATCTAAACATAATCTCATAATCATAATCTCCTAATTCAGATCAAATTAATCAAGCTCTTTCGCCTCGAATCCTTCTAGCCAATTGAATATCCTTAGGCATAATAGTAACCCTCTTAGCATGAATAGCACAAAGATTAGTATCTTCAAACAATCCAACCAAATACGCCTCCGCCGCTTCCTGAAGCGCAGCAACAGCTGAACTCTGAAACCTCAAATCCGTCTTGAAATCCTGAGCAATCTCTCTAACCAGCCTCTGGAATGGAAGTTTCCTGATCAACAACTCAGTACTCTTCTGATACTTCCTGATTTCTCGAAGCGCAACGGTTCCAGGACGGAAACGATGAGGCTTCTTCACTCCTCCGGTTGCCGGTGCTGATTTCCTTGCTGCCTTGGTGGCTAGTTGCTTCCTTGGGGCTTTTCCTCCGGTTGATTTTCTGGCTGTTTGTTTTGTTCGGGCCATTTTCGGGTTTCGGAATCGGGAATGTGGAAAATGTGGGAGTTATTTGAGTGATTAGAGAAGTATTTGGGTTCAAGTGAGTTTGTGAATTGTGAAATGGTGAAGGAATGTTTTTATATAGGAGGCGGAGATGGGAATGAAAAAGATATGATAAGATCTGAACCGTTGATTTGAGATGAGATCTACGGATGAAGATTAAATTGGGAGAAGTGTACACGGATTGTGGGGTTCGGATCGATGAGATGGACAAATTTGCCGCGTATTTGACTTTTAAAATTTGGAGTGGCGAAACTTTGGACCACGTTGGTTTGTGACATTGCGCCACATTTGAGTGAACCGAATGTTTGTGAGTATGGACTAGACTTGACAAATTTGACAAGCGGGTTTTTATTTTCGGTTTCAAATCGAGCTTGATTTGTCTCCATTAGGTTAATAACTTGAATTGAATTTTATTTTTTTAGTCGGGTTTGGATTGGAACGGGTAAATAACAATTCACAAGAGGTTATGTGGCGTAATTTTGCTATGTTGGGGGTACAAGTAACGTACTTCCTCCACATAACCATGTTCGCTGAATTTAATAAAATATTGCTCACGTATACAAAGTATTAGATAAATGAGATGAACACTTATGTGCGAAAAGAGTATCTTTTTATTTTATTTGTTTAGAATATGGTTGATAGTAGTCCTAGAGGTGGAAAATCGGGTCAGGTATGGGTCGGGTCATTTTTGGTCTGTCACACAATTCAAGTCAAATCGAGTTAGGTCAGGTCATTTTTTGGTTCCGGGTCAATTTCGGATGACCTTTTATCGGGTCATTTCGGGTCTGGTCATTTATGGGTATAGCCGTATAGGTCATTTTGGTTTGGGTTCTTCCAAGTTAAAGGCTAAGTACTTTACTTAGTACTATTTTTATTCATAAATACGAGTACTATTTTGAAGTTAACTACTCCCTCCGTCTCGATCAATAGTTATCTATTACTTTTGGCACAAAAATTAAGGAAAGAGAAATGGGTGAATTTAGACCACACAAAATCTATAACCCCACATGCCCTCAAAAGATGACCACACAAAATGACCAAATAAGGAAATAGATAACAATTCACTGAAACACCCTAAAATAGAAATAGATAACAAATGACCGGGACGGAGGGAGTATTTATTTACTCGAAAAAAAAAAGTTAACTATTTATTTGAATATATATAATAATATTAATATGACCCAATACTTGTCGTCTCGGGGCATTTCAAGTCATTTTGGATCGGATCAATTATGAGTTGGGTCTTTTTGAGTCGGCTCACCTCGGCTCGGGTCAACATTGGTTCAGACAATGTTCGGGTCGGGCTTCGGGTAGAGTTGGACTTTGGTGCGGGTCAACCCGACCGACATTGGCGATTTGGCCTGCCCCGCCCAACCAGGTCCAGATTCCCTCAGCCCAGCCCTAGACCGGCCAGCCCCTATACTCGGGCCGATCCCGGGCTCCCTTTACCCCAATCCACACCACCCAACCCGTGTGGGCCGCCCTTTTTTTAGCCCATTTCCCCAGTCCGGCCCGCTCGAGCCCGCACACCCCTCAGCCCGGGCAAATGTCTTGCTTTATGACCGGGTCGTCTTTTTCGGCCGGGGGCATTCGAGTCTCACTCATTTTTGAAAATCTAGTCGACACTCATTTCGTTGTACTTTAAAATTAGTGGTTTATTGTTAAACTGACGTAAAATACTCGATCTTATATCAGAAGACTGAATTGATGCAACGTTACCACGAGTTTTGTTGGACACGTGACATATCCAAATCACCAGACCTAAATCGATTCGAACTGACAAAAATTATGAAAAAACTAAATTTAAAACTTAATTTGTGTTTAATTTAATTATTTATAAGCACCAAGTAAAATGCTCATTTGTATCACACTTTAAATTCAAAATATTGTTCAAAACAGATTTATACTTCGGATATAAAAGTATTAAATATTTCATTGACTCATGATGGACTCAACCCTAAATTATGCATTTACTAGACTTAACCAATCCTAAATAACACTATCGTTGCCAAAAAAAAAAAATAACACAATCCGACCCGACTGTAATCCAACCCACAAACATTTTTACTCAAATCGCCAATATGTGGCGCAAACCAAAAGAGTCAGAATTTCGCGAAAACAAAATTGAGATAACTTTAGGCGGGAAAGTTGTCCACGTCATCGATCCGAACAACACCAATCCGTGTACACATCTCCCTAATCAATCCTCATCCGTAGATCTCATCTCAAATCAACGGTCAATATCTCATCATATTTTATTCATCCCATCTCCGCCTCCTTATATAAAACCTTCCTTCACCATTTCACATTTCACAAACTCACTTCAACCCAAACATTTCTTTAAACACTCACATTTTCGATATTTCCGAAACCCGAAATGGCCCGAACAAAACAAACAGCCCGAAAATCAACCGGAGGAAAAGCCCCAAGGAAACAGCTAGCCACCAAGGCAGCCCGAAAATCAGCACCAGCAACCGGAGGAGTGAAGAAGCCTCACCGTTTCCGTCCTGGAACCGTTGCACTTCGAGAAATCAGGAAGTATCAGAAGAGTACTGAGTTGTTGATCAGGAAGCTTCCATTCCAGAGGCTGGTTAGAGAGATTGCTCAGGATTTCAAGACGGATTTGAGGTTTCAGAGTTCAGCAGTTGCGGCGCTTCAGGAAGCGGCGGAGGCGTATTTGGTTGGATTGTTTGAGGATACTAATCTCTGTGCTATTCATGCTAAGAGGGTTACTATTATGCCTAAGGATATTCAATTGGCTAGGCGCATTCGAGGCGAAAGGGCTTGATTAATTAGATCTGCATTAGGAGATTATGATTATGAAATTATGTTTAATTTATGTGTTTTATGTTTGGTTTAATCGTATTTGTAATTTGTGAATTTCAATGGTAATGAAGAAGGTTGTTTAATCCGTGTCTCATTCGTTTACATTTTTTTTTTGAAATTTAATTGTCTTTGTTGATTTTGGTTAATTACGATCTCTATGTCTCATTCATTTGTTTTCATTTGTGTACTTTATACATACATTATAGGAAATGTGATCAATCAAACATTAATTTGAAAAGGAACGAGAAAATGTAATGAATTGGACTGAATAAACGGAGTACTATTAAGATTAATGTGATTGCAACAGGTTAGCATGATTCAGTTTGGTTTTGGCATCCACTAACCGCTTCTAGTATCACTCGGGTGTTTTGAGAAGAAAAGAAAACTAGCAATCGGCAGTTAGTTAATTCTAGAATTGTATAGTTTGCTCGCGACAGTAATCAAGAAATACAGTTCATTGTTGAAGCAAGCGACAGTGAGTTAATTCATTTTCAGAAATGCCTTGTTTCTGTTTCCTGACGGAGACTTGTGAACTAGAACACAGCATTCCTAGTTTCTTACTGCATTCATTCTGCTGATAGAATATGACATTCTTAACAAAATCGTACGAAGCATAGCATAATATCGGTTAGAAATTGGTACTAATACACATTAGTTTAAAAGAGATACTAAATCAAATAGATGGTCCAGCTGAAATGCTTGAATTACACCAGAAAAACACAGAAAATCCGTCGACTAGGAAATGAAAATGTTATAGAGTATCATCTTAAGACATAAGCAAGCTCAGAAATTACACAAGAATGCGGCAGTCGACTTGGTCAATATCAAAATACATTTTACGAAAGACATTCGACAGGACAGTACTAGTTTCTAAAGATGCTTTCAAAATGTCCAAACCCTGCAAAAAAACACAAATACAAAAACCACGTCAAATAATTGCAAGTTCTCTATCAGATTCTTTACATTTGCTTTTGGTTCAGATTTTTAGGACCTTACATGCATGTGGCTTACCCAAAAAGAAAACGTAAAGAATCTGTTACGAAGAAAAAATTCTCATGTAATACCTCCTGGAGACCAACTTGAACCTGCATCTCCTCCAAGACATCAAATTTCTTGGCCACGGACTTGATAAGTGATATCGACATTGGTTTGACCTCTAAGTTATCCATCACCATATAAACTCCGCTTCCTCGGACGTATTCCGAAGGAATAACATCTTTTATGCATTGACAACTGTGACAAGAGTAGCACTTCTTAGTTACTACAAATTGACATGTACGATTGTTCCCTCGAATAACACAATTATCGTAATAACAATCATGAAGCGACAATAATGGGACGGTAACAGACGCTCTTGGCTTAAACACAGAATCGCTATCAATATTTGATTTGAAGCATTCTGTATCATCAAGAGACTCAATACTTTTGTAGAGAGCACCAAGGGTTCCTACCATGCCCTTGTCGTTACTGAGTAGGAGTTTTGTAACGGTTGAGAGGGGGATTGACATTAGACCGAAGAGGAAATCGACAAATTCTTTGTTAGCTTCCGCAAACACTACTTTGTTTGCGGTTTTATCTACCATTAGCTTTAAACTTAGTTTCTTCTCCTCACTAGTTTCTGCCATTTCGATACAAAAACAGTGAAATGCGAGAGTGGTGGTTTAAACTACTTTGGTGAGATCAAGTATATAAAGAAAACAACAATTCTCTTGTACAACGGTTTTTCCGTGTTTTTTAGGCAAAAAGTGACCATTTTTTCGTAAATAGGAATAGGAAATTGATTGCTAGATTGTTAATTGGCCATTAATTTGAATTTACATATGGTTTCTAGGACAATCTCAACTGTTTTCATTCAAACAAGGTCACCTTAATTAATGGGAATTGGGAAAATAGAAAGAATTGAAACTCCCAACAGTCCAACAACAATAATGTTAATGGTTGATTAACGTGTTAGTCAGGGCCGTTTAACTTTTTAAACGTTAACTTACTAGATAAATGTCCATGTTCGAGTTCCACCTTGTACAAAAGTAAAGTTTTTCTACAACATGAGGCCTCAAATGATCTTTTGGAACCGGGCTTCTTAAGAAGTAATTTGAGGTTTTATCCTGTTGGCTAAGCAATATTTGATGTCACAATAGCAATGTTCATGGACCTAATGGTTGATTACCTTAACGGGGCCAAATCGACATGCCTCGATTGGACTAGGCGAGGCTGTGAGAAGTTGAGATTATTATTCATAACTTCTATTTAGGCTTCGTTTTAACTTTAGTTAGTCAGGTTTATGTCACGCACCATCAATTTGTATCAATGATTCGTGGTAAAATAACTCATGTATAAATTTCCGATTTTATAGTTCTTCGCCTCTTTGCGGTTTGGTTAACTCATGTATCAATGATTCGTGGTAAAATAACAGCCCGTTGGTTATGGGTGTCCTGTCCCGTAATCAATGAGGTGATTCGTAGGACCGTTTCTCTAGTCCCGATAAATCTCCTTATGGAGGCTGATATCTATGGTGTGTGGGCTGGTTTCCAAAAGAAAGGCCGCTGCAAGGGTCCTCTCGACTGGATTTTGGTTAATGGACTCCCATGGTCCTATCTTCTTTACATGTTGAACTTCTTGATGTATTGGTTCTCTGGCCAAAGAGTTTGGATGCTAAGGTGTAGGAGATTTATCTCCGCCGATGGCAGACTTCGTCGTCTTGCTCATCTCAATTTCTTTCTTCGTTCTTTTCGCAAGAGCGGAAGTACGCCTTGTCTTCGCCTCTTTGCGGTTTGGTTGAGTCGAGGCTTCCTTGAAGAGAAGTGTGCTGCTGAAGGTGGTTTGGTAGTACGTAGCCGATCCTCCGCCCTTATCTGTCCTATCATCGCGGTTCTAGATTTCTTTTATGTTGTAGATTTAATTTCTTACAGTTCGTATGTTTGTCATAGGTACGGCTTTGTAGTATTAGATCTTGTTGTCGGTCGTCTGATGCTACCTAGTCGAGTAGCTTACGGTTCATTGTAAGTTATTCTCCTACTGTTGT
>JAGPOY010003169.1:0-13560 GCA_018983105.1 Silene uniflora
GAAAGATGATAAATTCACACGAAGACCAAAGACATTTTAGCAACAAGTAGCTACATTAACATGGAATATCATTTGAGTCAAGCATAAAGATTAAAAGAAATATACATTACTTACTATCTAGCAACTCATACTCCATCCGAGGAGGAAATGCATGCTGCAGCAGTTCGGTAGCAGATGGACGATCTGATGGGCTAGAAGACATTAGCCTCTGCAATAAGGACGCCTGCTCAGGAAACTCAGTAATCCACGCTGGAGGAAGTTCTCCTTTCTGCTTCAGGTCAGAGAGAATGACGTGCCTTTCCATTGCAGTACCAAACGGATGCCATAATTCAAAGAATACTACTCCCAAACTGTACATATCTGCCTGCAGCAATGTTGTAGGGTATATTCATGCACATACAAGGAAAACTAGAAGGAAAGAAATCTTTGGACATGCTACACCAACAAGTTGGTAAGCCCTCTATCCAAGTCAAGTTACTCACTTTCCTTATTTAAATATACCAATCTACTTTTTTACCCATTTTAGTTTTGGCAAATTTTGGAGTTTTAGACCAACCTATTGACTTTATGATAACAGAAACTGTCATCAAATATTACACAAACTTGATCTACCCCACTGAGTGCGCTAACTCTACTTCTTTCCATCCCCCTCCTCTCTTCTTACGTCCTAACTCCTAAATCTCTATCCAAACACACTGAAAAGCTTGTGCCATGGGGTATGTATTGTGGTTACGAAGGCTACTGTGGCCACATTTTGAGGCGGTATCGTCCGCATTTACAGCGCAACAATCAAATCAGGCTGCGGCGGCTGATTCCGAGGTCCAGTCTCAAACCGATATTTCATGCTATGTCAATAACCTAACAAAAGAGAATGAGACTAACCTTCTCATCAATTTTCGGCCATCCTTGCTCAATTTCAGGTGCAGTGTAGAAATAAGTACCAACTTGACCAGTACCGTCCATAGACACACCTGGTACAGCATCTGAAGGGAAAGTTGTGTCTTGATCCAGCTGTTCGAGCTTTAAGAACTTGGCTGTAATAGATGAGGTCAGTCAGGATTATGAGCAGGCTGTCAATTATTGGGCTGAGAAACAATGAAATACAGAATGCATGATAGGAGCAATAGATTAAAACTTGTGAACTTGTAATGCACAAGATCAACAGCATAAAGAGGATTATTAATTACTGTTCATCAACAGATTCTAATCAGCAAAGCTACTGGCAGCTGGCTGCTGCCATCCTACAGTACAGTACACAGTGTGATTCAAACAGTAATTTGTGAAAAAAAATTATTGAGGTTGAAAGCTAGGGGAGCATACCTAGCCCAAAATCACCAATCTTAATGTCATTCCGGGCATCAAAGAAGATGTTATTTGGTGTCAAATCACGATGGATAATTCCTTGGCCATGTATGTGGGCCAAACCTTCAGCTATTTGACGAAACAAGTGCCAAGCCAAGTCCTTGTCAAAATGACGGTATGATTCAAACAGTTGCCGGAGAGTCCTGCATGTTATGGGAAATATATATTATATAATACAAAATTGAAATTGACCATAAGATGCAAAGAACTAAGGAAGGAGCAGTCAACTTCAAAAGTGTTGCTAAGGATTGCAAACGACCAATTTCTATAATACTCACATAGTCACAAGGAAGTTGTGGTTATTTCTATAATTTTTACAGAAAATAATCAGAAGTGCTTGAAAGGAATCTCTACCATGCACAAAAAAGGAAGTCTATGAACAAAGTTTACAGGGGAATCAAAGCAACCTCAAGCTCAAAGAAACATTTGAAATTGACCACCATAAGTAGCAAGATAACTGAAGGAGGGGCTGTTAACTTGAAGGTAGTGCTTATGATTGCAGATACACTAACTTGTTAAAATATTCGGATAAACATTACCCTTGATTAATATTACTCCGCATATCTTACTTATAAAAAAGGAACATTACCTTCCAAATTTTTAAGGAACATAACTAAATGAAAGTGAAAGGAATGTCTTCCACTGACAAAAGAAGAGGTACACTCCAAAAGTATAAGGGGAGAAAAGCACTCATCAATCACAAAGAGACGCTAGAACATAGACCAATCATGCACTCATATCATCCAGAATTCAACTCTCCACAGCTTATCTACCTTTCTCTCCCATGCTACAAGCAGGTTTTTGGACCGCGAGTCCATGAGTACATATAGCCATGTTAAATCTTGGTTGAAAAAAATGCACCTTGAGGTGCGCTTAGAGAGGCACTAGCCAGAACATCTTGGAATGCCTTAGAAGCGCTTTGTGGGTTAGGCTCAATAAGTGACACACATTTCGATACAAAGTTGAATAAAATGCCAATAACGGAGATCCCCAAAAGACAAGCAATATGGAATTACCCTGACCCTTTTTCTTTGCAGACCTACTATGATATCCTTGTATCGTATCAGACGAGTTGTATCATATTTTCACTCTACATATACGAGATATCGCCCGCGAAATCACCAATATTTACCACAATCCGTCTGCAACGACCGATCATACCGCTACCGCGACTACAACAGATACCTAATTTTTGAACCATGGTAATATATTGATATCTACTCTCCACGACTTCACCTTATAAGATCATCCTCAAGATGCCTTCACCATTGTGGTTTGCTCCAAAAATACACCACCATCCCTCCAAAAGTTTAGACAAAACAGAAGAAAGAACCGAATTTTCCCAAGATAAAGACGAAATCCTCTAACTTAATGAAAGTCATTCGAGACATAACTGATCTAATAAGCTGGTACAAACATGAGAGGAGCAACGACGAAGTAGATTAATGATAACAACTACGGACACCCCCCCCCTCCGTCCCCATAGGGTGAAATAAATCTGTTCCGAGCCAAGAACCAATCACCCAACTAATAGAGAAGTCTGGTTTAGAGCAAGTAAAGTAAAAACCAGTCAAGGGTAGACATAAGAGTTTACCTAGGGCAATATTCCATTTGAATATACAGATACGGTGATTCAAGCTTGTTTTCCTGCCCAACATCTGAAGAGGTACCAGCTGTACCACCCTTGTAGGTGAAGCTGGGGGTTGCACCGGTCTGTGAACCCCAGGAGCTGTCTCCCAAATGTCCTGCAACTCCGATTTCAATCCATGCCTAAGAGTTTCAGAAGGTAAGAAAAGGTGTTAAATCATTATACTGATATTGAACACAAAAAATGAGCTAAACCAAACATTTCTATAGTTAAATGTATCGTGAATTCACAACCTTGTGATAATAACGCATTTAAAAAGGACACAGCATCATACTAAAAGTGACAGTGTGAGGACTAACACGTCAACAATACTTTCACAATCACTAATGATAAAAATTAAAATAATGCTATGTAACACAGCCATCAGTATTCAAGAACAAGTGGCAGAACTTGAAGAAAGAGGAGCATCAGACAATAATGGTAGTGAACTGCAAACCAAAAGAGCATATAAAGTCGAAACATATATTGAGCCTCATAAAACCAATCACACAGCATATAAAAATGCGAGGTAGGAACAGCAATCAATCATGTTGAGCAACATCTCAATAAAAAATGACAAGTTGACTTTTAACTGTCAAGAACAAACTTATTCATGACAAATAAGTCATGCGAATAATAAACATAATCCTACCTGATAGTAACGGACAACATGTTGATGCTGCAAACGAGCAAGAGTAGCAACTTCCCTATAAATCACACAACGTAATATCATGGTAACAATAACAAATTAATAAATACAGAATAAAAATATTCAAATCGAAAAAATAACAATAAAAAATCATTCTCTGCTGTCTTCTTAGTTTTTCGTCGACAAAAATATAAAATCCAGTAGATATCTTCTCCTAAAGAGTTCTTGGTAAGAAATAGTTGCACCTGGCCAACATTGGAATTTATAATATCATACCTCAATATTCGATCATTAACGGGAGGTCTTTTATCCTTGAGAAGAATCATCTTTACAGCATACTGCCTTCCATCTAACTTATTTTTGCACAGGACAACATGACCAAAACCACCTTGGCCTGTCACACAAGTTACACATGTAAGGCACAAACCAAACATCACATATATTATGTGCTTCATCTTTGCAGCATACAGCCCATGTAACAGTGTTTGTTTTGAAATACAGAACGATCATAGCCATACAGAATTGACAAAATTGACCCAAACCTGATAAGGCTGACACGGGAGTACGGGACACAAAACTGACCCGCAATTGCATAACTTGAATATGACTAGAAATCCGGAGTGACCTGACCTGACCTAGATCCCCGACATAACTATGTTGGACCCGAAATTGACCCGACCCGTAATGACCTGACCTGAAACAGCATGACTCATAATTGACCAAAGCTGAAATGATCCAATGTGACCCAAAATGACCTAAAAGTGACTAACTTTAAGTCATACTTCATGTTATCTATAGTAAAATAAAGGACCAATTGTCAAACAATTCCTTATAAATATGTAATTTAGAAAACACTATTTTTTAGTTAATTATTTAAAGTTTAAAATTGATCCATACCCGAAAATGACTCGATTAAAGTGAGATTAACCCGAAACGACATATAAACTGAAATCTGAATTGACCCAACCCGACCCAAAAAGTATTACAGACCTGAATTCAGGCACTGATCTGAGTCGAATGACCCGTTTGCAAAGTCTAGTCATACACAATACACATTCTAATATATGGATAAATCTCCAAGTTTTGAGGTAACACGAGAGTCCGGTATACGTGAGAGCATGGATAATCATTTGCCCACCTGATGATGGATACAGCCTGCCTTCATACTTTTTAGTTTGTTTCCAAATTATGTGGGCATTATTTATTACTATTAAATCAAAGAATCAAGTTAAAATAAAATTTCCACTTCTCATAATGTGTGCTATCTCAATGTAAGGTTCCATCCTTATTGCACGTCTTCATAATGAAACACTTGAAGAAACCAATCGACAAAGGAAATAACATAAAGTGTGTTTTAAAGTAATATCCAATAGAACCAACGACTGGATAGTCGGTATCACGCAGTTCACACTGATTAATTTCTATACAAAAATGAGCATGGTTAATAGATATACGTATCGTCAATTTTAAAGAAGTAAGGGCAGTAAATTAAACGTTAAAAGGAAAACACGTACGCGACTTTAACGACATTTTTGTCTGAAAGACAAGAGTGCTATTATCTCCCAGGGAATGGGCTAATTAAATTAATGCTTGTTAATGCTTGCTTACCAAGAGGCTGCAGCTCCTCAAAATCACTAAGATACCGAGAATTCAAAAGAGATGAATTCTGGTCACTAAAATCAGACACTGGCTCCCAGAACTCAGATATATCAGATGTGACCTGCATCATAACAGAGCAAAGATTATGATGCGGTACATAGAATAAACCTGCCATATATGATGAAGGAAAAATAAAAATAACGATATAGAGAGAGCTAGAGAAGAACTTCACCATATGATGATGAAAAACATGATCAAAACTCTTGCTATAAAGCGTGGACGGGTTAGTAGCAATGTCGCGTGCCCATTCCGAAAAAATCTGGAGAAAACGATACAGGTTAACGGCGTTATAAAAACAGAATTAAAAGCACATTCCAATTTGTGAGAAAAGGAGGATATCAATGGCTTACTCCTAACTTGTGCAATTCAGACGCTATCTTCGGCATGGCCTCTGTAAGAGGGCCTTTAGAGCCACAAGCCAAGCGCAAAAGATGGGCCTATCATAAAAATGAGAAAAGTTGGAAACCAAATAGAGACGTAATCCATAAACAGGCAACGAAAAAGTTGAGAAGAGAGCAATACCATGACCAGGTCTCTTCTGATATTTTGAGATGTCTGGCCATTCGCTAAAGTTGCAAAAGATGACTTTGATGATCCAGATTCTTGATCATCAATGTCGCCAAAAAACAAGAAGGATCCTTCGTGCTCATCCTGAAAAGGCATCATTTAGAGACATTTATTAGATAGGGAGCAGAAGCAGAGAACCTAGCATTTCTTGCCTTTGATATGAACAGAACTACCTATATTTCCTTGATGTGTTCCAGTTTTCCTATTCGGTTTCTTTCTTTCATGTACTCCAATTCTCCCACGTTTAAGTTGCCCACGCATTCTTCATCCAAACTACTTTTTCATTGTTAATTGTTTTCCTTAATATTGAGGAATGCTTGAATGTGGAAGAAATAAATGAAGCAGGGGGAGTAATTAAAACGAAATTCTTATGTGTCCATGACTCATGTCTTTAAACGATGAATCTAGGTAAAAACAAAGCTAGTTCAGTCCAACTTATACTTTTAGTTTGGAGTCCATTGAGTTTCATATATGTGCTGCTGTCTGACACTCGTCATCCAAAGTTAGGATTCATTCTCATTATGGCTTACCCTCACTAATTTATCACTAACTTAAAATTCAATCTCGTTATCCAAATTCCACATTACAATCTCGATTCAATAGGTATTGGGTAATAACTAAATATAAACCCCATAGGGCATAAACCAACCAATCATAATGTGGGGATTCATGTTCCAAAACTCCAGCAATGTGGCCTAAGATTATTGACTATATACCTGAGAAATCCCAACATTTTTCACAAGTAAACTATAATTTAAAGTAGTTTGGTCTTTGGTCATGAAACATAATGGTGAGAGGCCACATAAGAACACGGAAAATCAGATCCCATCTCACAAACATGAGCTGTAATCCCTGACATTTTTATTCCCGGCACCTTGCCGAGGTCAATGCCTTACAATTATCAGCTCAATTGCTCTTTCTAACTGACCACACTCATGGCCTCAAACACCAGTTCTAGGTAATGACATGAACTATTCCTCAAGATCTATTCTAACTTCCAGATCAAATTAAAATCACACACAAATGTGGAAGAACAAAAAAACTCCAAATGAAGTTTGTTTATCTCAAAGTTCTAAGGATAGGTCAGCTTATAATTACCATGAAAGAGAAGGTAGATTAATGTTTGAATGGTTAGGATTGATGCTTATAATGATTTAACTTTATTCCTTAATTTGGGTTATAAGTTTCCTCTATTGCTTCTTAATTACTTTATTATTATTTTTATCAAACAAATAAAAGATATACCAGACGCCACAAATGAAAGAGTGGCTTAAATACCTTATTGTCTTGATCTGAATTAGAGGCAGACTCAACCATATCTTCTGAAAGAGATCTACTAGAATCAGTTGAGGACAAACTTTTATTTTCATCCTCACTTCCTTCCTCAACAGTTTCCAATTTAACTAGTCGACTATCCTCTTTAATATCCTTCTGTTTGAAGTTCTTTTCAACACCTTCGTACACCTGTTTTGATCGAGATGACCCATCTGAAGGCGTCGAAGAGGCCATTTCATCACCCTCACCTGTTCCAAAACTCCAACTCCATGACTCCTCATAACTGCTGAAAAGATCCATAGACACATAAACAAACATATCCTTGGACGAAGTAACATCTACGGGTAATTCTGCAACATCTGTAGAAGACAAGTGGCTGGCACCATCACCAGCTGACGACACAACCTTGTCAAAGAATAAAACACAACTGTCACCAAGAATGCACAAGATAATAGACAGCATATTGATAGATCATTTTTAAATGAGCAGTTGACTATAAATTTCTACCCGGTTATGCGGCTGACACACTGGAACAATTTCAGAGAGAAACTCCTGAGCAGCTTCCACCAAATTGAAGACCATCACACGCCCTTCTCGAGCATTAGCGTTTGCCTAGAGCAGTTGCTAATAAGATATTAGTAAAATTTTCGCAACGCTTATAATGTACTCTCTAATACTTAAATAAAACAATGGCAATTTGTTGAATCGATATTTCATGTTAACCAACCCCAAATTATTTTGCAAGCAAGGCTTCGTTGTATTCGACAGACCGTGTGAAAGTATCCAGACTAAAGGGGAAAAACATTTTTAATTCAGGAATTACAATAAACTATCCTATCTCAAAGGCTTTTCCAGATTTTATTTTCATTTGAAGCATGTGTTAGAGATGTAACAAGTATTGGCTTTGGCACATCTCTTCCAAATACTATGATTTCCCATTTGACTCATATTCATAAAAGCGGCAAGGGACGGTGAATCCAGGTTGACTAGAAAGGCCGTAAACATCTAAACTACCAAAGAAAAGCAGTGTGCGTTTACAACACCAGAGCAATGTCTTAAAATTGCTCTTATTACATCCAACGGAAGCAAATAGTTGATCAACAGCAGAGGTAAAATTTAGCCACACCAGAGTGACATGACATACCTGCTCATGTAGTAGAGATAGAAGCTTATCACCATCACTTTCAGACAAACCTTTCTCTGAGGTTAACTGCAGCTTTGGGCACTTGTAAGGATACCCTGGTAAACACCTACACACGGAGGGAATCAAAAGAGGAAAGAATACGGGTAAATCATAATAGTCAAAGAAGTTGAAAATGATGTACTGATTTTTTATTTATTTTTTTTATAAGGAAAATGATGAACTAATTGCAAGAGCACCAATCAGAAACACTAACCGTACAAGTAAGTAGGCTGAAACATCCAGGTTCTCGTATCCTGTGTCCTTTGAGTAAGGCCTGTTAGTTATAATATATGGATGAGTCTCCAGCAAATACAGAAAATGGTCGTTGCAAGAGTTGGTCACACAAGAGGGAATAAAAAACCTGATTTTGACATTGACTTGTGGATGAGAATCTGAACTTATCTTGCAGTCATCTTGAAATATTGCAGACCTGACATGAGAAAAGAAGGGAAATCAGTAAGTCAGTTAACAAATAAGTCCTTGACAATCCTAACTTAAAAATTATGTGTTTGAAGTTTAAACTGCATCCAAGTTTACCTATATCAACTAACCCTAGGAAATTTATTAGGAAAAAGAAGCTTAACAGAACAAGTTCTCTTAGCTCAGAAACAACATGTGTTCCAATTTAAGTTGATGAAACTGGGATCCCTTACAGAAAACAATTGCCTCACCGGTCGCTCCTCACAAAAACACAACTAGAGCCGGGTTACGGGTGCATGAAAACCCAAAAGACCGGTTTGAGCCATGGTCTAATTATTACTTACAATCTGCACTATTATTTGAAGCGAAAAAAAAAAATCAATTCTACATACTAAGGAACAAGAAATCACTCAATCCCACGAGGAGTCGAGGACTTCTCCAAGCCAAATCTACTACTGAGATTTCACTGTATGAAGAGGCCAAAAAGCGAAACAAGGTTTATGTTTGTCACCAGCTACTCCATCATCTTGCAAGTTGCAACATTAGTACTTGAGATAACAAACAAACTTTTGTACATGGCTGTCATCCCCTTGGTGCCCCTTAACTAATGAAGTAATATATCTTGTCAAAAAATTAACAAACTAACTCACCATCCATATTTTTCCAACTTCAAATTCCACGATCATGCTTTAAGGTGTGTTTGGATAGGAGAATTTGGAGGGAACGGGAGGAAAGTGATTTGAAGAGAGACAACTTTTTTTGTTTGGTTAACAAAATGGAGATGGAGGGATCTGGAGGGAAGGGAAAATGGATCCCTCCGTTTCCCCTCTACCAAGACAAAATATTTCCCCTCCAACAAAGAAAAGATTCGGAGGGAAAACTCTCCCTCTCCATATCCCCTCTCTTTCATCCTCCCCTCCCTTTCCCTCCTCTTTTCCTATCCAAACATGGCCTAAGGGTTCCAGAGAAAACACCCAGCATTGATGATTGATCTTATATTATTTTTCAAATACTGGCAAGCTCCTACAATCATGTTGAACCTTCATAACCCGTAATAGTATTCTACTTTTACGCTTATATAATACCATGGTTACCATTGTCTCCAACTGAGCCAAAGACTCAATATTACTCAATCTCAATTATGACAGATAAACAAAAAATGGTCCACTACAGTTGCTGCACTTTTTTTTTTACTGTGAAGTAACAATCTTTCATACAATTCTCTTAACACAAATTTACGGCTGCAATGCTGCATACATCCGACCCCCTTACCCCGCAATTGGCTGGAGCCCTATTATATCATAACAAGCACCTCTTAAGTCCTACAACCATCCTGCCTAAAATTCACACTTCTATTACTCTATTCTATCATGATCACAGTCTAATACTATACCAACCATTGAATTACATTATCAAATATTCCCCGTCATTTGTTTACCTTTGGTTGTGGCACAAAGACCGCGGAAAGAGAAGAGACCCAATTATTATGACAAGTAATTGTTCATCAAAAGCATTCCCAAAATAGAAAGACAGTAAATAAATAGAAACGTACAGAAATGACCGAGACACGTAAATAAAGAAAATGAGTCGACAGAGACAGAAAGAGTGACATTCTTACAAAGCAGTAAGTTCCTCAGAAATGAGTTCACTGTAATCAGCAGAATGCAAACCATGATGATCCTTAGAAACCCCTCTTCCTTTATTCTTCCGTTTCTTCTTCTTATTCGAACCTTGACCCATTTACTAATTTGATGTCTGTAACATTACCCAGATGAGTAAATCAATTAAATTTGGGATTTTGAATTCGACCCACAATTCAAAACCCCAGAAAATGATGTATTTGTGCAAAATATTGAATTTTTCTTTGAGATTTTGATTATTTGGAGATTGGAACTGAAGAAATGTTGTGATTTTGTTGACGAATTCGACTGGAATTGTGGGTAGGGGGATTTTGGTGGGCGCTTAAATAAGGAAATTAGAAGAATGGCGGCAAATTGGTGTAAAGATGGATTGTGATTTTGACCTTGTGAGTTTTTAATAGTTGCAATCGTAGAACTTTTTCAGGTCTTTTTATGGAGTATATCATCAGTGTATCACTGTATCAGTCGTCATTGTAAGGAATGTCGGACTTGTATTTATTGGGCTGAGGATAGACCTCGAAAACTTGATTAGATTGGAATGAGTCGAACTGAATTAGAGTTGGTTGCGCTTACGAACTAATCTTTTATACTTAATTTCAGCTTATTTTGGTTCACTTTAGCAGTTTAGCTTCATTCAGCTAAGTTCAGTTCAGCTTTATTAAGTTCAAGTTCGGTTCAGTTTATCTCTTTTCGGCCGAAAAGACAGGGCCTTACAATAGAGTGAAAATAAAGTGAACTCCCTAATTGAGTGAAAACAATTGAAAAAGTCTGATTCTTCCCAATTTTCACATCTGGTATTGTAGTGCCCTTGCGACTCATTTGACACTAAGAAAATAACAATAAAGTGGAAACAAAATTAACTCCCTATTTCAATATGCCTAAATTTTTCGGTGTTACTCTTTCACATACGCATTTTACTCTTTCACATACTTTTTTCTTATAATTTTTCCATACTTTGCCCCTCTAAACAAAAAAAACTCCCAAATTAAATCTCTCCTCCTTCCTCAAGCTCTAATCAAATTACTCGTAAGATTGTAAATCATAGATCACCATCAACACGTAATTTATCCCGAATTAATTAATTAGTCAATAGAATACCTTTTTGTTGATATACATTGTAAGGAAAAGGGGAAAATGAAAAGATGATTGTGAAAATGAGAGGGCTAAAAGTGTAAAATGCGTATGTGAAAGAGTAAAATCCGTATGTGAAAGTGCAATACCCAAATTTTTTATATTTCGATGATGTTCATTTTCCACTCATAGTACTAATAATAAAGTAAATGAAATGAAATTTACGGTGTAAATATACAAAATATTAAGAGTTTAAGCATTATATTATCAAATTGGTAAATTTAAAATGTTAACTAGATGAGTACTTGTGGGTGAGAGTAACCCTTCCGTTTCTTTCGCCTCAGGATTTTACCAAATATAGCTTTTTTTAATTTAACAAAAAAACAAGCCCTTGAAAAATTGTGTCTCTCATACAAGAGTTACGAGAACTTGATGCTTGAGAAGAATTTGCTTTTTTTTTTTTCCCAACCCAAATCGATGGCTTCTATGAGAGTTTAGCCTAGTAAGGTCAATTCCAACCCCTTGCCATGTCAAATCCAATTTGTTTTCTCCGTTTTCTCAGCCGGGAAGACGCATTCAAGTAGAGCTTGTAGCCGATTAAGGGAGAATACTTGATCCGTTGTTTTAGTTATCTTAGATTACGATTTTCGTAGAATAAGTACATTTGACCATATGAGTCAAATGCCAATTGTATAAGAATCTTTTCTTTACTGCTGTCAAAAAAAAAAAAAAAGGGGAAAATACTTTTAGCCGACAATGTCAAAGGCAATTTGTTTTTCGTGAAAAAAGACCAATTGAAGTTGAGGGTTTCTTCAAACAACAAGGGGTTGGGTCAACTATTCAATCAAATGATATAGAGCATATTTCCCATCTTTTCTCGAGAAACAAGTGGGCTATTTCTTTGCAAAATTGTGCTCAATTTCATATGTGGCAATTCCACCAAGATCTCGTCGTTAGTTGGGGGAAGAATCCGTACGAATCGGATTTATTGAGGAACGTATCGAGAGAGAATTGGATTTGGCTAGACAATGTGTGGTTGGTAAACAAGGATCGGTTTTTAACAAAGTACGGAATGTATCTTCAAATATTCAATATGATTCCACAAGATCTAGTTTCGTTCAAGTAACGGATTCTAGCCAATTGAAAGGATCTTCTGATCAATCTAGAGATCGTTGGGATTCCATTAGTAATGCGGATTATTATCGAGTCTGTTTGTAAATTAAGCCCTGTTCTTTTGGACATAATTTAAGTTCATTTCAATTCAGTTCAGCTTCATTCAGTTCAACTCTTCTCTTCACAAATTAACTCTTACTTCACTTCAATTTAGTTCAGTTGAGCTTCAATAAGTTCAGTCCAGCTCCCTTAAATTCAGTTCAATTCAGACAATTTCAATCCAAAAGATCACGGCCTTAGTTATATTAGTTGTTTATCTACTAGTTTATGGGTCTCTTCTGTCCTTTGGTTTGTTATTGTGCCGGGGTTGTATGTAATCCTGTATTATCGTTTTATATATGGAAGTTCATTGTTGCTAAAAAAGAAGAAATCGGTTTAGTGGTTTACCATGTTGGTTGACTATGGAGGTACTTAAAAGGTGGAAGTATTTAAAGGCCTAAACTTGCATTGATTAAACATCAAGCCCTTATAGCTCAGTGGTAGAGCGTCAGTCTTGTAAACTGAAGGTCCGTAGTTCGATCCTGCGTGAGGGCATTTTTTTTAACTATTTTTTTTCCCGCCATTTCATTAATCTCAAATCAATTCACCGTTCACTGTTTATTCACGATCCATATTTTTCAAGTAATTAATTACGCATGATTCTTTGTCAATTCAGCAGGGTGTATCTTATTTTATAGTCAGCAACCTGCGACGGTTGTAACCAAGTGGGTATCATGTGGCGGTTGCTTACCTAGTCACCCATAATTTTATCCATGAAATTAGGGGTTCAATCTCATGAAAATGGAGCAAATTTCTTAGTTAGTTGTTTACCTCTTCGTATCGCACCCGCGACATGGGGATTATTCATTATTGTCCACGGGGTCACCATAATTTATACCACAAGGAAAACGCCGCGACAGTTGTGCTGTAAGGACGAACAACTCGTATTACGAAT
>JAGPOY010003170.1:2145-15704 GCA_018983105.1 Silene uniflora
GGGACCATGGCTATCCGAGGTCAATTGCTTAAATTCTTGGTTAAATGCAAATGGAATCCGATGTTATGTTCTTAATGCTCTTTAATCGTCCGTTTTAAGACCTTAATTTGGTTTGTTAAGAGCATTGAACTCTCATCTTCTCCATATTAACTTGGCTTGACTTTGCATATTCTCACAATTAGAATCCTATGCTCCTTCTTAACTTCACTTGGACAATTTTAACATGGCATTGACTTGGTTAACTTCATAATTGTATTATGTTGCATTGTTAGGTCCATCAACTTATGGTTAATGTCAATGCTTCATTATTTCCATGCTTGCTTGACTCTAGAGTTGGGCTTGACTTTATGTTGCATTTTCTTCATTAATCCAACAATTAAACCATGCAAAATCCATGCAAGCTTCAACACTTAGCCCAATTCTTGCTCTTGACTTAGCCTTGTTCCTATTATGCTCCACTTTGATTCAATTGTTGTAGTATTTAGCACATTTGTGCATATTTCCTACAAAACATGTCAATATAGCAAAAGAAGCTAGAAACACTAATATTAGCTCAAAACACTAAAGATAAGTGCTAAAAGACATGTAAAACGAGGCTAACAAAAGAGGTTAAAGTATACAAATTATGCACTTATCAACACTCCTTGTAGAATAGCACTAGAAGTGTTAGCAAAAGCAAGAGTCTCCATCTTTCCAATGGATCTCTTCTTGGTGAGTATATCTTTCATGAATTTGGCATAAGCCGGCACATGTGTTATCAAGTCGGTGAATGGAATAGAAACTTCTAAGTTCTTCACAATATCCATGAATTTGCCAAGTTCTCTATCAAGCTTAGGCTTCACTTGCCTACTTGGGAACGGTAGCTTGATAGTGATAGGCTCCTCATCGGTGGTCTTTTTCTCATTGCTCTTCTCTTTCATTGGTCATTTCTATTGTCACCTCTCCTTCCATTTCTCCTTCCATTGTCTTCCTCATGCATGCTTTCTCCATTCCTCTTGCTCCTTGTTTCAACAACAACTTCCTCCATCTCTTCTTCTTGTGCATTAGGACCTTCATATTGAGTCCCACTCCTCAAGTGTATGGCATTGGTGGTTTCATTCCTTGTGGGAGGGTTGCCTTGTGGAGGCAATTGCCCTCTTCGCCTACTTGAGCTAGATGAAGCCAATTGGGAAATTTGGGTCTCAATCATCTTGTTATGGGATAAGATGTTGTTGATTTTAACATCCTTAGCTTGACTATCCCTTTGCATTTGAGCGAAGAAGTCTTGTTGGCTCTTTTGCATTTGCATGACCGCTCTTTGGACATCAAAAGGTTGGTCATGCGTTGGGTTGAAAGGTGCATTTTGTTGGAAAGGTTGGTTTTGATTTTTGATTGAAAGGTGGTCTTTGATTTTGAGTTCTCATGGGAGGTGGTTGGTATGGAGGTGGGTTTTGAACATTTTGGCTCTTGTATGAGAGGTTAGGATGGTACTTGGTGTTCTCATTATAGAAATTGGAGTATGGAGTACCATTTCTATATGCTTGAAAAACATTTACTTGCTCAATTAAACCTCTACACTCTACCTTGTCATGTCCCAATGTTCCACAATTCTCACAAACTCCACTTGGGATTTGTGGTGCCATTGTCATAGCATGAACATGTTGTGTTGATGGTGCATTAGAAGCTTCACTCAATTTGGCAAAGGCCTTCTCAAAGTTGGAATTCATAGTGCCAAGGTGTGAGCAAAGTTGAGCACTCAAATCGGCTCCTATTTGAGTAACGAAATCAACTTCATGTCTTCCTCCTCTAGTAGCCTTTCTAGGTCTACTATATTGAGAGTTATGAATTGCCATTTCCTCGATTTTGGACCAAGTTTGGTTGTCATCAACCTCGGTGAATCTTCCATTTGAGCCCATATTAAGCACATTCCTTGAATCTTCATAGAGTCCATTCCAAAATTGTTGAATTAGGAACCATTCGGTAAGACCGTGATGGGGACAAGAGCAACATATGGACTTGACTCTCTCCCAAGCCTCATAAAGAGACTCCTCATCCCTTTGCTTAAATCCGGTGATTTGAGCTCTTAACATGTTTGTCTTCTCCGGTGGATAGAACTTCTTGTAGAAAGCTAAGGCTAGCTTCTTTCATGAATCAATGTCTAGATTAGCTTTGTCCAAGATTTTGAACCATTGCTTAGCGGTGCCAATTAGAGAAAATGGAAACAACACCCATCGAATTTGGTCTTGTGTGACACCATTTTGAGATATGGCTTCACAATAGTCACAAAATGTCTCCATATGAAGGTGTGGATCCTCGCTAGGCATTCCTCCAAATTGACCACGCTCTACGAGTTGTATGAAGGCGAATTTGGCTATGAAATTTCCAGTTAGATGTGGTGGTGTTGGGTTTGCATTTGGTAAATCTTCTTCGGTGGGAACGGAATGTGATGAAAACTTAGGCATGATTGGTGGGTTGTTTGGAATTTGGTTAGTTGTTTGTGGGTTTTCCGCTCCTTGTGTTGCGAAAGGGTTGGAAAAGACTCTCTCAACTTCACTTATCCTCATTTCCACAAGTTCTCCTAAATTCTCCGTTGTTGAAGTAGAAGGGTTCCTAAGAGATCTTCTAAGTCTTCTCAAGGTTTTCTTTATCTCAAGATCAAGAGGTAGAAGAGTACCTTGTATTATTCTTGGCATGCAAAATATCAAACACGATAAAACAATTAGAAACACACCTTAAGGAATGAGCTTCCCCAAGGTATAAGAGACAAAAACTAAGTACAACTAACGACAAATAAATATACTAGCAAAACACCATCCCCGGCAACGGCGCCATTTTGGTGGGTCGATTGTCGTCGTATCGCTCACACAAACACATTTATAATTCTCCAACAAACTAACTATATAGTGAGTAAGTCGGGGTCGGTCCACGGGACGGCAACTAGAAATAGCAATCTATTCGTCTTGGGTTATGCAAAGTAAGTGTCAAAAGTAACAATTGTGTTGGAGGTAAAGTCTATAGTCTAAAGCAAAGTAAACAAGAAAGTAAATATGGATGTAATCAAATAAGGAGAAATACTAGGGTGTCATGGGATCATAGGGGATAATCATGGGTAGAACACATACAAATATAAATTGGGTAGATTGATTGAGGTCATAACGAAATAGGGTCGAGAAATTACGATCTTACAACCCTTAGGCCGGAGAGGGTTAGTTATTAACCGTACACCCAAACCTTCCTACTAGACTTAAGCACGGTCTAACCCTTAATCGAGGCATTACGATCTTACGATAAGGGTTGAATAGTAGTCTTGCGATCCTTGAGGCATTACGATCTTACAAGGTTCAAGCATGGACTAAAGAGAATCAATGCAAGTTTTGTGTTTCAAGCATTTCATCAAACATAAAGCATGCATAAGAGTAGATAACATTGTCACAAGTTTAATCAATCAGTTAACCCTCAATATTAGCATATGTTCATCCCCATAATCATTCCCCTAATTACCAATTTACCCTAGTGAGGTAACTACTCACTAATCATGGTAAAATTGCAAGTAATAGGTAAAGAGTAACTAGCATATGAAAACATGATGAATGATTAAGTAGATTAACAAGTAAATAAAAGGATTAGAGATTGTACCAACTTTAAGGAAATATGATCAATAATGAAATAAGAAGAAACCCTTTGATAAATGAAGAGATGTCAATTCTCCAATTACAACCCAAGTATTCTTCAATCTAATCTATGAATGTTGTTGAAAGATTAAGCTAAATTAAAGAGAATTAAATATGTGATTACAATTGATTGAAATGATTAATCCTAATTTACCCCTAATTCTCCCCTAATTGCCTATGTGTGGCTTAATGATAAAGAGAGGGTATTTATACTAAGTGTAGAATTAGGTTAAGTAGAGGTGGAGTATCGCTCAAGGTCATGGCGGAGTGATTAAGGGTAGCACGGGTCGCACTGCGGTCGTCCCGGCCTGTTGCTCTTTGAGGTCGCTCGGCCTAGACTTGGGTCACTCGGCCTTGGGCTTGGGTCGCCCGGCCTAGCTCTCGGTCGCTCGGCCTTCAGCTGTAATTGCCCAAGCTGATTCAAAATCAGCGCGGCTCAACTCCTAGCCTGTGGGGGCTCCTCGACTTAGCTTATTTTCTTCACTTAGGCCTTTGGTTATGCCTCCCCTAGATGCTTGGTCCTTAGGTATCGTCATTTTAGCTCCGAAATGCTCCATTTATGCACGATTTAGCTCCTCCGCCTACAAGCAAGCCAAAACCAATAGAAAAGCAAATAGGAGGCTAAAGAGAAAGAAAGGACCCTAATGAATACATAAAAGCATGAAAAATGGGATTCGTTAAGGGGTTAAAAGTGCAACTATTATGGTCACGTCAGAATCTCTTCGATCGAGTGGTTTTTGTAATGGGCTTTGGCTCGTTACGCAATTAGGTTTAATTACGCACTTAGTTCATTATAAATAAGATTAGTACGAGATTAGCTAGGGATTAAGAAATTATTATTCCATCGACACTTTCACTTCTCTGTACTTTCATTTCGGGGTTTGCATTTCGATTGGATCTAGTGTTCTCTACGCCGGATTGCTTGAGATTGTATTGCCTCTCTTTTCTTTTAATCTTAATCTGTTTATTATTGCTTTTAATCTCTTGTTTCTTTATTTTAATTCTGCTCTAATTTTGTTTATGCCATTTAATTTCATTCATATCATGTTATTATTAGTTATTCGATTGTTTATGATATTTATACCATCACAAGCATGAGTAGCTAAACCCGTTGATATGCTAGGATGAGGAAACCTGTGGTAGATGCATGATAGGGTTTGACATGTTAGGTTAGTCTTGAGATGAGAATCGTTCTATGCAATTTAATTTAGATTGGTTGAATGAGTGCACGCAGGAGACCAGTTATTTAGTTAACCCCAACCTGGATCGAAAGATTAGAAGGGTAGACTTGCTTAGATAAGATAGGTGATTCCTAATAGGGCGAAAGTTATTTAGGACGACCTTAGGGCGATTAGAGACCGAAAGGGTATAATCACTGGTTTGAGACCGAAAGGAGTTAACCTTGCTCTTCTTATCAATAAATTGACCGACCTAGTTAACCCAATAGTGTAGCTACCGCGGCAGACCGAATCCTGGCATATTCCTCTTTAATCTGATTTATTTCCGATATTCCTTGCTTTATTTCTCTTTTTATTTCTCTCTTTTAAACCTCGTAGTTTAGTTAAAACCAATTTAAACCCCCAAATTGTGACCTAGACAGATTAGTTTATAGATAATTGTTACCTCCCTGTGGAGATCGACCCTACTTCCACTGACTACTTAGTTGGTTGACTTATGTCTTATTTTTGGTGTATAACGACACGCATCAAATTTTAGCGCCGTTGCCGGAGAGGCAATTTAATTATCTGTTTTATTTTTTTCTGTCTTGTCTTAAGGAATTTCTGATTCCTTAAGACCGTTCTTATTTTTCTCTTTTAGTTTGTGTATGCGCAGGTCTTTACGGTTCGAATTAGTTGACGCTGATCCTGAACCTGAAAGGCCTTTCTTACGCAGAAAAAGAGAGTTAAAGAAGATTTGTCAGGAGGAAGACTTGAGTACTTCTGACCGGTTTTCCGACAGTTTCATTTTTGAAGAGAATTTTTCTGTTGAATCTGAGATACCAGTGAAAATGCCGAATATCGATAGTCATTCGGAGCCTACTGCTGCATCTATTCCCAAGGGTTTCAAACTCACTACTGATGAAGATGGGAATACATTTGACATTCGACCTTCTTACATTAAATTGGTCGAACGTAATTTGTATCGTGGGGTGCCAGGGGAGGATCCGAGGAAGCATATGGAAATTTTCGCTTATTATTGCTCGTCTATCCCTACTTCTAAGGGAGTGACCCAAGATAAAATCAAGGAGGTTCTGTTTCCCTTTTCACTGACTGATAGTGCGAGGGAGTGGTTGACGGATCTTGATAGAGAGGCAGGCGGTATTACTGACTGGACCACGCTGGCTCTTGCGTTTTACAAGAAATATTTTCCGCCACAGAGGACCAACGCCTTGAGATCACAGATTACGAACTTCAAGCAAACTGCTACTGAGAACATGTACGAAGCTTGGAGTCGCTTTAAGAAAGCGGTGAGATCCGTTCATCACCATGGGTTTCAGCCGTGGTTTTTGTGAAACCAATTCTACAATGGGTTGTACGATGATCACCGGGCTATTTTGGATGCCGCTGCTAATGGTAGATTCCAGGAAGAGGTAGATGATGACAAGGGTTGGAAGCTAATTAAGAGATGGTCAACCATTGCGCTGAATATGGGAACCCAAGGAGTGGTACAAGGACCGTTGCTAATATCAGTTCGGATGGTATTGATGCCAAATTTGACATGTTAAATGCTCGACTTGACCAATGGGAGTAGAATGGCGCCGGGAATCAACAAACTGTGCATTTATTGCAAAATGAAGAGGTGATTACTTGTGAGAGATGTGGAGAGTCGGGGCATTCGGCTGTTGACTGCTTCGCTGAAAAGGAGCAAGTTTGCTCGTTTCAGCAATATCGGCAAGGAGGTGGCTATTATAATCAAAGTAACGTCCATCCCAATTTGAGATGGTCGAGTCAAAATGTGTTAAATCCTACTCCGCCGCAGCAACAAGCCTATGTTCCACCGCATAAGCAAGGCTTTCAAAAGCCTCGATCTTTTCCTGCGCCGAACCAAGCTAGTTCCTCATCTGGAGGAGTTTCTGAAATGGGAGAGTTGAAGTCGATGATTCAATCATTGGTGATCCAAATGAAAAAATCGGATCAAGCCAATAACGCGACGATTAAGCTTTTGGAGTCGTAAATTGCTCAAATCGTGGGGAATCAATCGACTAGGCAACAGGGTCATTTGCCATCTCAACCGGAAAAGAGGAAAGAGACGCTGAACATTGTTAGTTTGAGAAGCGGTCTCACATATGATAGTCTGAAAGCTGCTGTAACTGATGAATCTGGCATGAAGTTCAATATGCCAAGTCCTGACAGTGAGAAATCACTCGATCGAGGGGGTATTATTGCTCGATCGAGTGGAAATGAAGAAAATATGCTCGATCGAGGTGATGTTGTTACCCGATCGAGTAGTTCTGCTGATTATGTTGCTCGATCGAGCAACTTGAATGAGGAAAGTGGTCGATCGAGTGGAAACATTGCTCGATCGATTGGTTCTGCTGAAGAAGATGCTCGATCGAGAGGATTGAGCAAGCGTATGATCAATAACGCTATTATTCGAGACAGTCGGAAGGGAGCTCCAGAGGAATACGCTCCGTTTCTTGGTCGGTTGATACGGGCAAGGGCAGAGAAAGAGTTCGTGCGATTCGCTGATATCATGCGCGACTTAAAGGTGAATGTCCCATTCGCGGAGCTGCTATTAAAGGTACCTTCTTACTTAAAGTTTATGCGTGAAATTTTATTGTGTAAGAGGTCGGTAGATGCCGTAGAGACTGTAGCCTTGACTGAGGAGTGCTCCGCATTACTCCAAAATAGGAACCCTCCCAAATTGACCGACCCAGGAAGTTTCTCGATACCTTGTCATATAGGAACTCATTTGATTGATAATGCATTATGTGACCTAGGGGCCAATGTTAGTGTTTTACCCCTGTCATTGGCTAAACGGTTAGGATTCACTAAGTTCCAGTGTACCAACATGATGGTCCAGATGGCTGATCGGACCTTGTCTAGACCTCTAGGAGTCTTGGAGGACATCCCTGTACAAATAGGGAAGTTCTTTATCCCTGTTGATTTTGTAGTGTTGGACATACCCGAAGAATCACATACCCCCATCATTTTGGGAAGACCGTTCTTGCATACTGCGCAAGCGGTTATTGACGTCGGGCTAAGGACTCTCACTTTTCAGGTGGGATGGGAGGAACTAGTATTTGCTAAATCTGCTACCCATAGAGGGCCCATGCTTATCCTACCGTGTCATGCTATTCCTAGTGTTGATGTTGAGCCTACAGCTCCTTTACATGATATATCTGTTGTAGCTCTTACACCTCCGCCCCAACTCGGGAGCGAATTGGAGGACCATTCTTCTGTGAGTCATTTTGCAGGTAATGGATTAGGAGCACTTACGCTGAAACCGGGAGAATCGTGCTCAAAGGATGGCGTTAAGAAGAAGGCTGACAAAGATAAGGTAGTTTGGTTGAGCTCTAAAGACTACATGGTGGAGCGCAACCCAGAAGATGGATCATACGTTTGGAGGAAGAAGTCGGAAATTACCGCTACTGAGGGTAATTCCGCAAGCCAGAGGCCCTACTGCGGCCTAATCAACAAACTCTTTGGTTATTTAGCGGAGCTTGCAACCCCGTGCACTTTGTAAAAACAATTTACATTTCATTTTCCACATTTTATTGCGTTTTATTTAGTTATAGACAATTAGAATAGAGACAATTAGCGTAGAACAATATTTTTGACTATGGACACTTTTTTTGGTATTATTGGGATGCTTTTTATGACATTTTTTGCAGGTAAGGAAAAGCGTACTAGAAAGGATAAATCTCAAAGTACGTGCAAGAAAGGAAAGTCCTCGATCGAGTTTGTCAGTACTCGATCGAGAGGAGAGGAGATCGATCGAGGTGTACTAGTCCTCGATCGAGGAAAGGGGAGCTCAAGAGTCAGAGTTTCTTCGATCGAGGGGCTTGGTTTACTCGATCGAAAAAAAAACGCGAGCAAAAGTGCTCAATCGAGGGACGCAGTTGATGCGTGCATTTCATATAGTCTTTATGGTCCATTTTGGCACGCATTTCTATGTCATTTAGGTGATATTATGTCACTTTATGCCCCGAATATGCTACTTTGTACTTCCATTGTCATTTTGTAGGTACAAGCCATGAAGTAGTGAAAACCAAGCCAAAACTGTCCCAAGTATGCATGCATTTAGGAGATGAGTTGAGTCGGAGCTTGGTACTACCATTTCGAGGTGCGCATAGAAGGAAAGAAGCTAGGCGAGCAAAGGAAGAGCTTCAAGCCGCTATTACCTACTTTGGAGAGCCATAACTTGAGTTCTACAACCGATAATCAAGTTATTCTAGTTGGAGGTGAAGGCTTATCCTCTTAGATTTCCAACGCCACAAAAATCGCTTGATTCCGATAAGTAACGAAGAAATGGCAGCCGTTTGAAATTCAGTGCACGAAGCAGGAATTACGCGCTGAGAAGTACTCGATCGAATACTTAATCTGTTCGATCGATAACCTATTTGCTCGATCGAGAGCTTCTTTTGCTCGATCGAGTGATTAAAGGGAAGGAAGACCTCGATCGAGTATCTATCTTACTCGATCGAGTGATTGGATGGAGGATTCTACTCGATCGAGAGGAATTTGTCCTCGATCGAGTAGTTTTTGTTATTGGGCTTGGGTCCGTGACGCATTAGGTTTAATTACGCAATTAGTTTATTATAAATAAGGTTAGGTCGACTAATTAAAGGGACATTCACTATCATTCACTGTTACTTTTACTCTTGTTACGGTTATTTGTTCGAGATTCGGATTTTGGTTCTTAGCAATTCCCGATCTTCAAACTTTGTAATCATTCTTTCACCTTTATTTTATTCTCGTTCCTTTTCTTTTGTCTTAATTAATTTCTTAGCGATTATGTCTTATGTTATTAGATTAGCAATTTTTAGTTTAGTTCCCAAAGCCATGCGTAGCTAATCTCTTTAATATGCTAGGATGAGGAAACCCGTGGTAGTAGCATGATAGGTTTGACAAGTTAGGTCAGTCTTGAGATGAGAATCGTTTTATGCTATTTTAATTGAGGTTGGTTGAATGAATGCATGCATGTAACAACCCGGATTTTTCCAAGACTTAATTAAACAAAGGCGGCAGATTAACTAAGTCTGATAAACATTATTGAATAAAATAAGGAAATCCGGATCGTTATGGATCCATAATACAAAGTATTTTGATACTTATGTCTCATTACAAAACTTAGAAATTGTTTCCAACATTAATAAAATCAAGCTTATTCTTTCATAAGATCACTACGGTTCCAGATTAAACTTCTCAATCCCTCCCCTTGGTCATATCTTCTTCTTAGATACCTGAAAAAGAATATCAACAACACGCTGAGCGCGAGCAACCTAACCGTTCTATTAACATCCCTAATAATGCAAAAGCAGGAATTAAATCAAGAATGCGTAAATAAGAGTCACATAATACACATAACACATAAATTCATTTCTTGTTGTTTAAGCATGTGAGTCGATAGAACAAGGATGGAATAAAATCGGTGGTAGCCATTTTATTTTGAAAAGCATTTTTCACATAAGCATCCAATATACACACGAGTCGTGGCTCCGTAGTGTATAACTATACATGCCCGGCTTGCATCTCACCTGACATATACAATTATCCACCATACTCGTAGACCGTGCCAATCCTAAGATGGTTTACATCTCACACCAGAGGGCTTGGCAGGGCCGGACTTCTTAGTATAAATCAACATACTTATCTGGTAGCATACAGGAATGAACTACAAGTGACCCGATAAACCACAAGTCACGGCACCTCGCACACCGGGCCATCAAGATCACGGATGTGCACACTAGCATCAAGCATAGTGCTGGTGATATCTAAAGGAAGTACGAGACTGATCAAGTCCCTGTCTATGTATGGCCAAACACTCGCTACTCTCGGAACACCAGCGACTGTACCCGGCCTATCCGGCCTACATCATGTGTCCTTCGTACGCCGATCGACACTTCTCATTAGACAACTCCATCAAGAAGTTGGATGTTCTATACTCGAAGGCCCCATAAAGAACACCTCTCGAGCTATCCCGTATACTAAGACTCCTAAGTATCATTATAGCACAGTCGCCCATGTAAACTACACAGACTAATTACATTTCACTTCTTACCTCGTGTGACGGTGTCACGATACGGATTATCAACATTGACTTAAAACTCATTATCATCCATAAAGGATATTTACTTCTATTTCGTAACCATAAACATTATAATATTGAAAAGGTAAAATATAACATAAATAGAATGCATGTTATAGCAAACATATAAAATAAACAATTAACAATAAAACAACAATTAACAGTAAATATGTTATGACATAAAAGGTTAAACATTATATTTTGATATTTCACTTTTAAAGTTATTATTATAAATCAAACTTAACAATATAGAAAATGTATAATAAACTTAACGGTAAAGAAAATGTATAATAAACAATAAAGAAAATGTATAATAAACTTAACGAATATTGAAAATGTAAAATAAACAATGAATATAGAAAATGCATGATAAACGATAAAGTAAATTGTGATTTATAAAACATGATAATGAACAAATTATAAAATGTGTCATAAACAATAAATTATTAACTCATTTAACAATATAACAATGAATTCCTATTTTCACAAGATATAAATAAAATTAGTGGTCTAATGCTTATAATTCATTTTTAATAACAAACAACTTATGGAACGCAAATTTAAACATAATCAAAATAATTAGCATAAACAAGTTTTTTAAGATTAAGGAGGTCAAGAGAAAGATTAGTTTACATCTTCTAAAAAGTGATGAAGTGATTTGGTAGTAAGGATTATGGAATGGTAGTAACCCTTGACTTGAATCAAGACAACAATAACACAATTCTTCTTCCTTCTCTTCTTCTTTTTTTTGTAGGAATTATTATTACTATAATTATTATTAGTAGTAGTAGTAGAAGAAGAAGTAAGTAGTAGTAGAATTATACTAGAATTTTAGAGAATTTAGAGAGATGTGAATTTTTTTGGCAACCAAATGCTTGGACATTGCATCTATTTATAGGAAAAGGATGGCAATATTATAATGTATTATTGAATGGCATTATTACCAAGAAGTTAGCTGGTTGATCAAGTTGATTGAGGTGTATTTATCAAGTGGGTAAAGGTTGGAACAAGTTGAAGAAAAAGGCAAGTGGATAGGTAGCACACGAATTAAGTTCTCCCAAAAACGGTAATCATTCGTCCCTGATCATTAGCTAAAAATATTACCATTATGACAGGCTCGGAAAAATAATAAATCTAGGCTTTTGAAACGCATCAATCGGAGTCCGGATGATCATTTTCGGAGCGTTTTAAGAAGTCAGTTTTTCCACTTATACGGGCTTTGCATAACGACGTTAGCCAACATTCTAAAATGAATGTTTGGTCTTATTAATCACTTGATTGCATATGGATATGCAAGTAGGATAGCGGTTATGAGTTTATAACAAAACTCGTTATATGCCTCGGGTAATCCATGCGGTTTCGGTTAGCGTGCTTTGTTAAGTCGTAACTTAACCATATACACTTTTCGAAAGTTTGGCTTACTGAATGAGGGTTGATCACCACCTAATCATACTTAATCATTCTAACGATGGTAATCTTAACACGGGGTGTGTAACTACCCGACCCACCACGGTCGTACACACTTTTGGGCCCGTTTTGTCCTCACTTAAGCCCAAAAACACAAGATCTTGTTACTAAGTGGTGGGTGGGAGTTATTATAAATATATCACAAGCCCCATACTCTACCGATGTGGGACAATATTCCACACACATTCACATTCTACCGATGTGGGACAAATTCCAGGAGTGTTACAGGGTGTTACAATACTCCTTCCTTAAAGAAATTTCGTCCCGAAATTTAGGATGTACACTATTGGGTTTAGTCACCAACCTTGATCAAATAACTCGGGATGTTTCTCACACATTGAGGCTTCCGTCTCCCATGTAGCTTCTTCAAACTTTTGACCACGCCAGAGAACCTTAACCAATGGTACCGTTTTCCTTCTAAGTTGTTTTACCTTGTGGTCTAGAATGGCCACTGGTCTCTCTGCGTATATTAGCTAGGTTTGGTTCTATTGCTATAACATCTGGGGTAACTATGTGTGATGGGTCGCTTCGATACCTCCTTAGTTGGGAAACATGAAACACATTATGAACCTTGGCCAGGTTAGGGGGTAATGCCAAACGGTAAGCTACTTCACCAATTCTCTCGAGGATTTCATATGGTCCAATATATTTTGGACTTAGCTTTCCTTTGACACCAAAACGTCTTACACCCTTCATTGGTGATATTTTCAAGAATACTTTATCGCCAACCTCGAACTCTACCGGTCGTCTATGTGCATTGGCATATGCTTTTTGGCGATCTTGAGCTGCTTGAAGCTTCCCTCGAATCACCTTGATGTGTTCGATTTGGTCTTGGATTACTTGTGGGCCTAATATGATGTTGTCGCTAGCGTCGTCCCAACAGAGTGGACTACGACACTTTCTCCCATATAATGCTTCAAATGGTGCACAACCAAGACTTGCATGATGACTATTTGATACGGGTTATCGCGCACCCGCACAAAGATACCCTAGGCACAACAAATTAATGTAGTATATAGGGGTCGAATTCCACAGAGAAAACGGCTATTATAAAGTGAATCGAAAGATGCTTTTCTATCAAGGTTTATCGATTGATTTGTTGGTTGATTTGTAATGACTAATTAACAATAATAAAAGAGAGTCTAAGGGAATCGATCCACACATGCTTTTATATATATAATGAAAACATAT
>JAGPOY010003171.1:0-13557 GCA_018983105.1 Silene uniflora
CCATTGTTCTTCTCCTTCCTCTCATTATTGAGTTTGATCGCGACAGTCAACTTGATCAACTTGAGCTCCAGGCTTCTCTCCTCGGTTCTCCCGCTCCTCCCGCTGCTAAACCCTACTGAAACCCTAGCTTGCTCGATTGAATAGACGAGCAATCGAGCTTCATCGAACACTATAATGATGCAATTTATGGTATTTCTGATATTTTTCGCTGTTTTTTTTCTCGGTTTTCGGTTAGAATTAGGATTTCTGTTAAAATTGCATATCAGAATTGCAAGTAGGTTAGACAAGCTCGTATCTTGTGAATTGTTACCTACAGAAGCTCCGTAATGAATAAAGCGCAATTTTTGAATTGAATTGAATTGAATTGAATGGAATGGAATGAAGTGCAATTTTTGAATTGAATTGAATTGAATTGAGTGAAGCGCAATTTTTGAATTGAATTGAATTGAATGAAGCGCATTTTTTGAATTGAATTGAATTGATTTGAATGAAACATAATTATTGAATCGAATTGAATGGATTGGAATGAAGCATAATTTTTGATGATACATGTATATTTGTAAATTGGTGTTGCTGATATTATGTTATACTCCGTATAAGTTCTATTTACGCATACTCGATTAGAAGTATCTGACACGGATGTGTGTCCAAGTGATGATGTAGGAGAAAAGGTTGACAGGAAATAATGCTCTTTTTTTTTTTGCACTACTATAACCGTTTCTGCTCGTCCTAAGCGTCCCAAGCACGCCTAAGTTCCGTTTTCAACGGATTGTGTAAAAAAGAGGATAAAAAGGAAATTACTCCTTACAAATGAACTCTTGATGCAATTATAGAATATACGAGTATATATTATCGACATCTCATAATCACTGTACAAACACATGAGCTCTTTCAACAGCAGCTTACAGGGCTGGCCAAGTGAGCTTTAATATGTATAAACAGCATTCGGCGTATAATATGATATGAGTAAAAATTGGAAACTGTAAAGCTTTTGACAGATCTGAATTAACTTTTCTTACTTTTATTCAACTTGATGATAACGTCGTCTGGTGAAAACTGAGGAGATGCGCAAGCCATGGCCTTTTTCACCTTTGAAATGGAATTTTTCATCTTTGAACCCATACCTGACAGTATGTGCATTGATTTTTTATTCTGTGTCTTAAGTTCGATATCTCTTGAAGCTTCCGAGATCATTGGTATCAGCTCTGAATCTTCCTCGCCATGGTCATTCTCCGTGTCTTCTTTTTCCTTCTCAGTTTTTGGTTCATCTGCTGCCCTTTTTTCATCGTCTTGCAGATTTTGTGAAACAATAACCCACTCTCCTGCTTTCTTATCGTCAATGATTGACGGCAGCATTGGCTTTTCCTCCGTTTCATTGTATTTTTCATTCGTTATTTCTTCATTACTCTTAGTGAGAGATTGCACTGGTTCAAGCGAGGGAACTTCATTTGTACTTGATACGGATCCTTCTTTACTGAAGTTCTCTACATTCATTCCATTGTAAATGACATCTACGGTATCAACAGGCTCGTCAATCCTCATATTGCTCACTTTTTTCGTTGGTTTCTCTTCTGAGACCTGTGAAGCAACTGTTGTATCATATATTGCTGGTTGTGTCCCTTATCAATGAAATATTTTGCGTCAAATAAAAGCATACCTTCTCTTCTGTTGCAACTGTTTCAGTAGGTGGTGTGTTATTTATGCCGGAAACTTGTGAAACACTGAATGTGGTATTTGCTGAATGTTCATCTGCTATCAGAGGTTTCTTTGTTTCATCACATGACTTTGTTGTGGGCAGGCGGGGAGGTTGCTCCAATGCACGGTCTTCACTGGAAACCGTCTACATGAATAAAATATATGCTAATCATTAGATCTGTAGGATTTATACTTTGTAACAATCACATATAATGAAGCCTATATATTCGACAGAATTTCGACAAAATTTCTTACTGTATTTACGTCGTGCATCTCCTGTTCTCCTGCAGCATCAGTGACTACAGCTTCATATACTTCAAAGTTCGAAGGACTGCTTTCACCCATGAGCTCATTTTTTACTGTTTGGAGCTGTGTATGATTACCAATTTCTTCTGATATCTCGCATGAGTTTACTAGGTTTTCTCCAGAAATTGGTTGTGATTCAAAGTTAAGTTGAGAGGATTCGTCAGTCTCTCTTTTTTCATTCAAATGGCAGACTTCTGCACTAGGTTCGACACCTTGAAACTCTGATGACAGTTCATTAGGGTCTGTCCTTACTGAGTTATCCATTGTTCTAAGTTTTTCGTTCAAATCTTGCTTTTGCTCCAAGTCTCTATCTGGCTCAACTTCCAAACTTGGGTGTTCAATTTCCCTTTCTTCTGGAGCGCGTACAATTTTGGTTGGGTTATCAAAAGACCTGAAACTGTTTTCCGTACTCTCTTCTTCATGCAGTACTTCCTCTTCAAATGATGGTTGTTTTAGTTTCAGGTGATGGTTGTCATTTGCATCTGTAACAAACGTACTAGTTTCAGGTCTCTGATTCTGATGCTCAGATGATGGTTGTTTTAGTTTTTCCTCTGATTCAATTTCCTTGCATATATGGCTCGCTATTATTTCAGCGGCACTAATTTTCTCTTCTTCTTGGCAATCCATGTGCACATCGCTTTCATTTGGAAATTTGCCTTCACTTTGCATTTCGTCTGCCTTCAACTTTGCTTCGGAGTGACTTGAATCTATTTCTTTTGAACTCAGATCTTCTGGTACCTCCATTTCAGTGAACAATATTCTGTCATTCAATTGCGACTCCAGAGTTGAGCAACACTCCAAGCCCTTTGCTGATTCTTGCTGTTTTTCCTTTTCGCCGTCCATATGATCTGGCTTGGGAACATTCATCTGATGTAATAGCTCAGAAGCATCCATCTTGGGTTCCATAGGGCTTACCTGCTCCATCACATGACTATTTGTGGTAAAAAAAAAATATCAAACTTTGAGAATAACTAATTACATCTTTAGGGTTGCTTACCTCATTTTCTGTTCTTTTTTCCGATGTACTTTGTTGGAAATTTTCCCCGACAGCTTCTCCTTCCAAACTTGTGGACGTGACAAGGATGTGCGGTTCCTCAAAGATCTGTACACAGAATATAGTTTCAGAATAAAAGTTGAGTCCACTATGAATCCATAATCATAATCATATTGTTCAAAGCAACATCGGTTGACCGTCACTATCAAATGGGACGATATAAGTTTGAGTTTGTACCTCTTTTGAATCCTTACTGATGGTGATGGAACACTCATCTGATTCGGTGTTGCATTCTGTGCTGCTCAATGTCTTTTCATCTCTGTCGGCATCATTGTCAATTTTGTAGAATTCGGGTTCATGACTCTCAGCATCTGCACTTGTTTCTTCTTTCTCTTCCGTAAACTCATCTTCATCCTTTTTGCTTTCTTTGAAAGGCACTGGTTCTGAGGATCTTTCGACTATCTCTATAGAGCCAGCAGCTACCTGCTTCTATAATGGAGAGTTGTTTAGTCAGAGACTTCCTTGGACTGGATTATTCGACTCTATTAATTGCTCTACATCAATACTTATCTTACCTCTTCAGTTGAGTCATATGCTGATGTTCCGTGTGGTCCATAATTCTCCTCGCTCTTACTTTCTTCTACAGTCATCTCACTCTTCACTGCCTGGCGACCGCTTCCATCAATGATATCTTCCATAGTCTGCTCTTCATTATTCGACTCTATTAATTGCTCTGGACTTTTTGTTTCTTCTTGATTCTCGGTGACTTCCTCTGAGGTGTGTCCATAATTCTCCGAAACTGGTCTGATGGATGGCTCATCTGCACAAGAAACTCTAACGGTCTGCTGGGAATTATGCTGAAACTGATCGGCATCACTGTTAATCTCGTGTGAGTAACTAATTGTAGAGCTACGAGGTTCCATCTTTTCATTGTCTAGGGGATCGTTAGCACCTTGAGCTTCTGGAACTAAATATTCTTCCGTTTTACTCACATCTTCCACTGCTGGTTTACGAGGCAAGTCCCCACATAGCTCAAAACCAGAGGATACTTGTAGCTCTCTTTGTGTTGCCTTTTCTGGCGCGGGATCCTCTTCCTTCTCTTTATTCAGATCTTGCAGAGTCACCGCGCAGTCTTCTTTACCTTGAGTTGTGCTTGTAGCTTCGGAAGGAGATGATGGTTCCAAAAAGTTCTCTTCTGGTTCAACTGGTTGCTTTCTTTGTGTTTGCACAGTCTCATCTGGGGTAATTTCATCAATACGGTGGCCATCTATATAGGACTTTGTCACATTTGAAACATTTCCGTCTTGTTTGGCTTCATTTGGTTCACAGTCTTGTATAGATTGAGTTTGTGCAGGTTGTCCGTTTATTTCGTTATCTCTGTCATCTTCGTGTTGACTTTCTTCAATTGGATTGACAACCATTTCCGCGTTGAACTTAGGTTTGTTTGAGTCTAGTTCATCCTCCTCCTCATTTCCTTCGATGCTTTGTTCATAAACACCTAGTTCGAGGCCTTGGTCAGCATTGTTTGTCCGACTTATTTCTAGTGGTGGTTCTGTCGTCTGTTCTGCACTCGTGTCCATTCCATTTCCTGAACTTGAAGCATTGGGACATGTCACCTGTTTTATGTCTTAGTCAGTTCAGTTTAATTCATCAAGGGATATCGACGACCTTTCCTTGAAACTATTCAGTAGAATCAGGGAATACAAGAGAATCTTCGTACTCAAGCTGACCTGGTCAATTGTACGCTCTTCTGCAAGAGTGTGCTGAGAATCAGAACCGTCCAGTGTAATTTCTCGTTCAGTGTTTTCAGGTTCCTCATCGTCCTGAATTTTCTCCAGGGTCTGTTTATAATAACCAAATTTTATTGTGGTGTACAAAACTAGTTTGCTTCGATGAAGAATGGAGTTTTATGTTTTACCTGAAGCATGTTTACCTTAACTATGGGATCCTCATCCAAGTTTATCTCCTTTTGTGAAATTTCTGAGTTTGTGTTTTCATTTCCACCAAGGTCTCCAGCAGTTTTTGGACCTGATTCCTCTGCTTTGCTATTAATTGCCTCATTCTCGGTGTTATTCTCTGTTGATTCTGGGATAATTTCATGGTCCCCAACATCCTCGTCCTGTAGTAAAGATATGTTACGGAGAACTGTGGAAGCTTGAACTAGTATGCATCAAATTGTTTCAACTTACAAGAGAAACATATTTTTTTCTAGTTGTCATAGTTTAGAAGTTCATAAATTTTAGTCTTACCTGAGGCACGACTTCTGTGTCAACTCTGGGATCCTCCTCCAAGTTTGTCACCTTTTGGGACATTTTCGAGTTTGTATTTTCATTTCCACTAAGGTCTTCAACAGTGTTTGAACCTAGATCCGCTGCTTTGCTATTAATTGCCTCATTTTCGGTGGTATTCTCCTCGCTTAGTTCTGTTGATTCCGGGATTAATTCGTAGCTCTCCACGTCCATGCCCTGCAGTAAGGGTATGTTGCATAGAAGCTTCAGTTGACAGTGTATTAGAATGTTTTGACTTGAAAGAGACTTTTTTATAGTTCTTAATAGTTCTCCATAATTTCCGAGTTTTACCTGAAGTACAACGTCTGTGTCGACTGTTGGATTCTCATTCAAACTTATTTCCTTTTGTGAAATTTCCAAATTTGTATTTTCATTTCCAATATCTTCCACAGTATTTGAACCTAGATCCTCTGCTCTGCTATTTATTGCCTCATTCTCGGTGTTATTCTCTTCTGTTAGTTCTGCTGATTCTGGGACTAATGCACGGTTCTTAACGCTCATGTCCTAGTAAAGGTACATTACATAGAAGCTTGAATTAGCAGTGCATCAAAATGTTTAAACTTGAAAGAGAAATCTATTTTTTTTCGAGTTCTTCTAGCTTTAGAAGTTCATAATTTTTCGAGTTTTACCTGGAGCACAACTTCTGTGTCAACAATGGGATCCTCATCCAAGTTTATCTCCTTTTGTGAAATTTCCGAATTTGTATTTTTGTTTCCACTAAGGTCTTCAACAGTGTTTGAACCTAGAGCCTTTGCTATGCTATTAACTGCTTCATTCTCGGTGTTATTCTCGTCTGTTAGTTCTACTGACTCTACTGATTCTGGGATTAATTCACGGTTCTCAAAGCTCACGTCCTGTAGTAAAGGTATGTCAGAGACAAGCTTGAATTGGCAGTGCACCAGAATGTTTCAACTTGAAATAGAAACCTATTTTTTCCTATTTCTTCTTCAAAAATTTCTAAGTTTTACCTGAGGCGTGACTTCTGTGTTAACTTTGGGATCCTCATCCAAGTTTATATTTTCGCCTCCACTAAGGTCTTCAACAGTGTTTGAACTTAGATCCGCTGTTCTGCTATTTATTGCCTCCTCGGCGTTATTTTCTTCTCTTTGTTTCGTTGATTCTGGGATTAATTCGCGGTTCACAACGTCCATGTCCTGCAGTAAATGTATGTTACATAAAAGCTTCAGTTGACAGTGTATCGAAATATTTCAACTTAAAAGAGAAATTTTTTGTTTTTATTTCTTTGTAGTTTTAGTTCAGTTCTTTGTAGTTTTAGTTCATGAATTTTCGAGTTTTACCAGACGTACATCTTCTGTGTTAATCTCCTTTTGTGAAATTTCCAAGTTTGTGTTTTCGTTTCCATTATCTTCAACAGTGTTTGAACCTAGATCTTCTGCTCTTCTATTTATTGTCTCATTCTCAGTGTCATTCTCTTCTGCTTGTTCTGCTGATTCTGGGACTAATTCACGGTTCTCAATGCTCATGTCCTGTAGTAAAAGTACATTAGATAGAAGCTTGAATTGGCAGTGCATTAAAATGTTTCAACTTGAAATAGAAACTATTTTTTTAGTTTGAGTTGTCATAATTTTTTTTAGTTCTACTTGTGGTAGATAACGCTAAGTGATGGAGAAACGAACGTGGATCATGCAATATGAAGCAATCATTCAACCTTATGAAGAGAAAAGTGAGAATGTTAAGCTTTTGTAAGGTACACTGGAAACAATACGAGGAGAGCGATGCTGACACACGTTATAGAAAAACATATACCACTTGGCATTGTTTGGGAGATATCGGACTGATAAGTGTCTTTACCTCTTCTGCAGAAATTTCATTTTCATGTTCCGGTTCTTCATTTGTTTGATTATGCTGCTCAGTTTCAAAGTTTGCATTTTTGCTGTCATTTGCAATCTCAGAAGGCTCGTTTTGTGTATGATCATCCATTGCCGTTCCTATGTCTTGTCTTAATGCTTCAATGGCTGCGGATGTTTTCTGGCATGGCATTTCGCTGCTGATACTGTCCTGTTCAAATCCCTGGTTAATAAGCTCTATATCTTTCTCTGGATGTGACTCATCTGTTTTACTGTTCTTGAAAAATTCATGTCCTCTTTGATCCTCCTGATCTTGCTTACAATCCATGCTAGCCGCGCTACTTTCCTGTTGATATGAAGAAGTGTTAATAACAACAACAAAGCCTTAATTCCAATTAATTTGGAGATAAGGGGTTCGCTAACATAAATCATCATTTTAACTGAAATGAAAAAAAGGAAAGCACGGCAAAAAGAAGTTGTCACCTCTTTTGGTGAGACGCGACAATCAGTTGATACTTCCTCGTGGATATCAACTACTTGCATCGCTTCACTTGACTCCCCAGTGCCTTCATCTCGGCTTGTGACAGGGTTGTCATAAATCTCCTGATCTAGCTTTCCACTTTGAGAAGGAATCCCTGTGGATAAATCATCTTCTATCTTTGGGTCCGTTACTGGGACTGTCTTAGCAGTATCATTGCACACACCTTCTTCACCATCTCGTCCGTCATTTTGGACTTCAATATTGTCTGATTCAGTTCCAGTGTTCAAGGGAGATAGCTTTGTTATGCTGACCTCTACATCTGATCCTGCTTCCAATAACACATGTTCGCTATCTGTCTGAGCTGAGTGAGCTCCTTCATTTTCAAAACTTTGAGCATCATTGTTATGCTCAAGATCCTTTCGCAACTGTGAAAAGTGTCGTAATATTATTTTGAAATGTAAGCCTGAAGCCCTGAAGGACAGATTTTTCTGACAAGACAGTGCCAGGCCTGAAAAAGTTACCTGGTCAAAATTATCGTCTTTGTTTGGCTCTATTGCAGTACCCGCTTCCTTCGTAGCCAAACCTTGATTCTCACTTTCTGATTCCTGAAGATTTTCAGCGTGTTCATCATCTTTGCAGTCCACAATCTTGAGGTGGTCACCACTTCCATGTTTGTCGGCTTCAGCAAAAGTTGTGCTATTTTCATAGCCAATAGCAGAATTTGTCATGTGTTGAAGCTCATCAGCAGAATCACCTTGAATGATCTGTTGCAAGAGAGGTGAAAATTTCTTCAGTTGTTTGTGTCTGTATCAAGACAAATGAAGATCCTGAGCAAGAAAATGGCGTACATGAACTAAAAACAAAAATGTTTTACCGTATCTGCAGAGATATCATTTTTTTGCTCAGGATCTTCATTTGTCTTGATATGTTGCTCTGCTTCAAGTCCTACTGCTTGTCTAGCTTCTACGCTGATGGTTTCGTCATCTACAATCTCAGAAGGCTGGCTTACTGTTGGATCATCCATTGCAGCTCCAAGGTTATATTCTAATGGTTCAATAGGTGGGGATGATTCCTGACTTGTTATTGCGTTGACTAGATTGTCCTGTTCAAATTCCTGGCTTATGATGTCTTTATCTTTTCTAACGTCTGATTCATCCATTTCGTCATACTTGCAGGATTCTCTTTCTGTTTGATCCTCCTGGACATGCACACCAGCTGAATTACTTGTGTTCAGTTCATTCTCATTCTGAGAATCCACGCCTGCATTCATTGCTTTCACCTGGTTCAACAACAACATAAGTATCCTCGTGTGTCAAATACATTATAATTTATAAGCCACCCAAGGTCTATGTTTGGAAGGCGGTAATTTTTTTGATATACTTAATAAGTTCATGTGAAGCATTCCTCAAAGTTCGATTTTTTTTTTAGGTAAACTCGAGAAATTACCTTGTGGATATCTTAAAATGCACATGAAGAGTAATATAGAAGCGTGTTCTGACCTGGTCTGCAAGAACACCGTCATGTTCACCATAAGGACTCCTATCTTCTTGCTCTTCATGTTGTTTATCTTCAACTTCACTGCATTCATCTTGGCTTTGAGAAACTTCAACGGTTCTAATTCCTTCCTTATTGCTAGAACTTCCCTCCTCGTATACTTGAGTTTTTGCCTCCTCAGTTTTACTTTCGTCTTTTGAATGAAACTCATTTGCTTCATTGGGTTCTTGTTCCTTGTATTCATTTGATTCTTCATTGTAGTTTGAGTTCTTATTGTTAATTTCATCATGTTCCCGAGAAGGATCTGCATTAATATCCTCCAAGTTCTGCAGGACAATTTTATCGTGTCATTTTTTCATGGCAGTACGAAAGTAAGTAAAGTTAACAGGACAAGCCTGTAATGCTGAGTTACCGACCTTGTCATCTTCCATTTCATCAGTTATGGCACTCTGAAAACTTTCTACAGTAGCATCTCTGGTGCTTTGTGTTTCCTCTGTGTACTGTAAGTCTACGTCCTGAACATTCGAGAAATCTTATATCTTAAGATTCTGAAATTATGGTTGTGGAGCTACCCTCTTTTACATGTGCAAGCAGAAAGAAAATACCTTTTCAGAATCATCCGTTTTGTTTATTGTGTCTTCAGCCTCAGTTCCAGTCTGTACACAAGTGACATTCAAGGACTGATTCTCATTCTGATCATCGCCTTTGTTTATACTGGCTTCAGAAGTGACGTTATTTTCAGCAGCTGCTGAATTTGTGGCATCTTCGAGATTCTGTTCACAGAATGGAAGTATATAAACATTAGTAGATTAGGAACATCATTATTTCAGAAACTGTTTCTTCCATTATTTCATCAGTCCTTACTTCGTGATTTTCAATGCTGGTCGGCTCTATATTTGTAAATGTTGACTGAGCATCTCCGTCTGGGCCTATTGCATCATTATGGATAGAATTCTCTTGATTTTGTTCTTCCTGGTCTAACTTTGTCTCTTCAATTTCTGGGTTAACTATCTCCAAATCTTTCACTATGTCGGGTTCATTTCTACATGACTGACCTGGTTTAATATCATTTTGGATTTCTTCGTAGTTGGACTCAGAATTTTTTTCAGCGTCTTTGTCAGGAGAACGTATGCTGTCATTTTCTTCTTCAATTGCGTTATTTTCTCCTACTGACTCATATGCCTTCTCCCTGACATCAGTTAACTTGTTGATCTGATCTTCCGCTGAGAGTGGGATGTTCTGTCTGCTATTTGCTATAAGGTCTGGTTCTTCTGTGGCCTTATTTGTCAAGTTGTCAACCTGGTTCTCTGACACCATATATGACTCATCATTAATTTCTTCTGTGATGTCATCCGAAGCTGTTTCCACAACAATCTCCCTTTTATTTTCAACTTCTTGCATCATGTCTAGCTTTGCTTCTGTATCTATGGATTCCATATTTCCGTTGTCATTCAAGTTGGAGATTTTGTCACTGTCGTTGGAAATAGCGGAATCTCCTTTTTCTGAGAATGGAACTGAGATTTCATCTGTGCTAGATATTTGGTCACTGGAATATGGTTCACGTGTTGCAGTTTCAACATTTTCTTCTTCAAAACTGTATCCAATTTCTTCAGCCTTTAACTCGACCCTCTCGTCATTATCCCCTTCCAGAGCTGCGTTGGTCATATTGGCATGATCATATGATATAGATTCTGTTGATATTACATTTTTCTCTTGCAAATCAGACTCTTGGAAAATCTGATTTTGTTTAATCATTTCCGAGATAGTTTCATTCTCTTCTACTGTCTGACAAGTTTGATGCTCATCATTCTCTTGTATATTCGCAGGTCCTGTTACAGCTGCAAGACCTACTTGGCTACTCTTCTCTGCTGCTTCAATTGTTGCATGTTCGGCCAATTGGTCAACATGAGCACCATCTTCCGATCTGATAGTCTTGGATTCATATATCTGTACAACAATGAAGATCTCTTCATGGTGAAAATGGTTAATGGTGAAAGCTAGGATATATGGACCTCAGAAAGGCATGTACGTTCTCAATTGATTCAAACTAACCTCTGACTCAAGCTTTTTTGAGCTATCTTCAATGGCTGAGCTGCTATTAACCAGCATTTCTTCTGTAGACGCCGTGACTTCTTTGTCATTAGAGTTGTCATTAGCGTTCTCCTTTGAGTCATTTGCCTTTGAAAAACCATTATTGAATCCATTAGCATTTTACGAACCAAGACTGCAACTGTTAAAAAAGAAATTTCAGTGTTCCTCTTACCCCCTCGAATATAATCTGACTTGGCTGTAATACTTCTTGGTAAGATTGCTGGGGTTCACTGGTAGACTCCACGTCTACATCTGCACAACTTACGTTTCTGCTCTCTGATATCTCTTCAGAAATTTGTTGAGCATCTTCAGGTGACATACCCTCGTTATCTGACTCTTTCTCATAACTTAAGTCTTGTGGTGACTTGTCCTCTTGGTCTGCTGTTAAGGGTATGTGTGTATTTTGCACCTGAATTTCTGCTGTTTTCATTGAACTGTCATCTTCGGCTTTCAGTTGCGCACTACTATCTCCAGCCTCGTGACTCTCTTCATAAAAAGGTTTTTCTATTGATTTTTCTGTTATAGGAGGCAACATCTGCTTGGAGAAGTTTTCATTTTTCATCTCGTCACTCCCATATTCAGCAGTTTCCTGAAGATCGGGTTTTATCAGCATGCTTGAAATTTGAGTCGCTTCAGCATTGATTTCCTTTTTTTCATGCTCGACTTCTGTAACTTCTGAGTCGTTGTCGATGCTGTCACCCATCTTTATAGATGAACACTCTTGTAAGGAAGTCTGCATAATCTCTGCGTCTTGTTCCTTTGGAAGTGGTGATTCCATGTCTCCCTGTGCAGTGTTCATTCTCTATATTATGCAAATTGAAGAATAGAATCGAAAAAGATTACGTTTCTTATTTCATCACTGCATGTTTACTGTTTACCTTTTCAGCTGAGGGTATATCATGCCTGATGTCATCATGTGTATTTTGTGTGTCACCCACAGAACTAATGGATGGTGCAGTTAATTTAATCCCTGTGTCTGGACAGCAAGCCTTAATCTTTTCAGACGTCGTCTCTGGCGATATATAGACCTCTTCAGAAGCATCTCCAGATATGTCTTCTTCCTTTTTATCCACTGCAAGGTCAATTAATCTGTTGTCAAAATATCATCTAGCCAAGTCTTTTTCGACAAGTGCAGGGGTCAATTAATCTGATCAACTAATACTCAGTAAGTCAGTAGTAAAGTTGACAACACTTACTGGATTTTGGGTTTTTCAGTAGAGCATGTTGGTTTCCAGCTTGTTCTGCAATGGTGTTACTCGGGTATGAATCGTCGTCTTTCTGCACACACCGAAATTGTTGAGTTATTTCACAAAGATTAAAAAAAAAATTCCACTATGTCTTTGCTAATTTCATTTTGATGCTTTAAGGTTTGAAAAAATTTCGCACTTCGATAACTTTAGCTTTTAAATATAGTAAGTTATATACTCAAAGTTCATCTAAAGTTCTAAATTACTGATATTTTGAAGCATAATGAAGGGTACTACTAATAACCTTAACTAGTGAATAAAAAAATTAGGTCATCAAACAGTAACTTTTTCATGATCAAATTTATTAGTAAGTTTACAAGCAAACTTTCATTCATGGTTTGTAAATTGTAAGCATGCTTTCCTGAAACTGTACTTGTTTCCTGAATCCTGACTATGATTTTACTTTTATTTTGTATATATGCTCATCTACCTTTAAGAAAGCGACTCGAGATCTTACGACTTATGCTTCAAGTTTAAGCATTAGCTACTCATCAACTGAACTGCTCTTAGCTCATGTACATATATCATAGAAACAAAACCATGTACCAGTGGAAATAGGTGTTTGGTGCCGGAAACCTTTTATAAAAATTGCGTTGAGAACTATACTGACGTGATTAGTACAGTACTTTCCAATATAAGAAACACAAACAATTTTACCGAGTCATTTTATTTGTTCCATTGTATTCTAAAATCAAAAAGTCGCGAGTTTTTGACTTCATATTTGGAAAGTTGATACAGCCAGTCATCGTAACACCTACATAAACTGATTTAATGATACGGAAACACGAGAATAGAAGTTTCTTACTTGCATAACTGAAGATTCTGATGCTGCAACTTCTAATTCCATTCTGCATTTAACTGAATGACAGATTATTCTGAGATTCTTGTATGTAAGTTTTACTGTAATTGTTGTCTTAGCAGATCGATCAGCTTTATATGATAATTATGTAATAATAACATGCTGTGTTCTTAAAGTAGTAGATTTCAAAAAGTGACGACACACCACTTGTCAGTGGCACTGTCCCTGGTGAGTTGGCAATGTAAGATGCCGGTCCCACTTACATTTGATTGATCATATCCTTTGTGGACTAACCTCAGTAACTTGTGCAGTAGATCAGCACTTTGATCAGGGAATTGGGTAGTTCCCACCGAT
>JAGPOY010003172.1:13293-26849 GCA_018983105.1 Silene uniflora
ATTTTCGGGTCGGATCGGGTCAATTCGGGTTTCGGGTGTCATTCGGGTTTGGCAGTTCGGGTCATTTTCGGGTCTCGGGTCAGCCTTTTCGGGTCGGGTCAATCGGGTCGGGTTGGTTTTGACAGGTCTACACACGACATGGCCATGGTACCGTCGTGTATGTCACACGACAAGGCCCTGGCTCCGTCATGTAGCTCACGCGACACTAGCAGGGGCGGATCTAGGTGGGCTTAAGCCCAACCAATTTCTAAGAATAAAAGTAATATCTGTTACTAAGGCTTCAATGATTCAAAGTATCACAATTGGTTTAAATAGTGACATGAAGAGTTTGGTTCTCTTTAGACAGCGGGAGTTCGAACCCCATAACAAGCACATTTTCCCACAAGTTGGTCGACATTTCATCATAAATCTTAGTGTTTATTTAATTTTTTTATTTTTTTGTTGCGAAAATCTTTATAATATTTATGATAAATTGTTAATACGGTGCACAAAATAATTTGATCTTTGTTAAAATTAATTTAAAGAAAATTTGTAAAAAATCCGTCTCCGAAAGTCAATGACTATAAAACAATATACCCTTATTTTTTTGTTTAATTAATTTTCAAGTCCAAGGGCAAAAAAGGAATAAATAAAAAAGTAGGGGGCGTAACAAGTAAAACAGGGGGCGTGATATATCAATTCTGGAAGGTAATGTGGGGTATTATTGTGAGTGGAGTGATTAAAATAAGTATTGTTTTAAGGTGAGGTGGGGTATTGTTGTGGGTTGAAGTGATTAAAATAAGAATAAAACATTATCAAAAATAGATAGTGGGACATTATTGTGAATAGACGAAAATGGACAACGAGACACTTATAATGAATGAGAGGGAGTATTAAGTAAAAATATTATAAATCTAAAAATGTTCTATTTTGGTGACAGTTTAATTAGATTGCATAGACCTACATAGAGTAAATAATAACTAGTACAGATCCCGCGCAAAAGCGCGGTTTTCTAAGTCGTTTTTTTAATAAAGAGTTAACAATTAAGTTGACCGTAAAAAACAAATTTTAATAACACAAATAGAATTATACATACAGTTGTACCATAAGCCTTGTACAACCAGGTGTAAGAATATGAGCTTATATGTATTTTTCTGAACTAATTCAAAATTCATGTTTTAATGTGTAAATGGATGAGCTCAATACTTTCTAATAAAGCTCATATTCTTTAACATAAAGCTCGGATACTTTATCACAAAGCTCAAGTTTTACACCGTACAACATATACAACTGGTTGTATAGTCCATGAATTGTTTTAGTAGTTTGTAGTAATAAGAGATAGAAGAATTAAATTAGACATTTTCAGACTGGATGAAATTGACAGCTCGAGTAAATTTGTTTAATAAAAAAGTTATTTATTATAAATAAGATTGTCAATTTACCATAAATCAAACATGAGAGTTTGTTTTATAATAGCCCAAATAATATAGCCCTATAATTATCTAATTTGTCATCCAAAGATATGGCCCATTTTCAATTCTGTAGCATTTGGCGGGAAAACTAAGAAGAGAATAAACTCTTAGTACTAAAACTAAGGGAGATTTGTAGATTTTTACTACGTACATGTCTTTGATTTTTTCCCTCATTTTAATATAAGAAACAAATTAAATTGGGAAACTAATAAAGAGTATTGGGTAATTAAGTGAAGTCATTAAATGGTATTTAATTTTAATGAAAATTATTTTTTTACCACAAAATAATGATTTTAAGTTTATAAATTTTGACAAATAATTTTAATTATTTTTGGCACAAAACTAATAATATCAATTTATAATTTTTTTTATACGAAGTAAGTTTGTATTGAGTCATCCTCTATTATATAACAACAACATAACTAATAAAAGATTTAACCATTTTAATTTTTAAATGTATTCTAACTTTGTTTTATTTATTTAAATTTTTCTAATTTAGAATTTAGAAAAGATTATAATGATTAAAAGGTTTAATGAAAAAACTATAAGTTATTGAAAGAAAGTTGTTCAAGTTTCCTTATTTAAAAGGATTCCTTTGGAGGGAAAACTTTTGAAAATGTTATTCTCTTAGTATATAGGAGATGATATATATCACCAACCATTGACGTGATGGATAATATTGCCGTATTAAACCCATGTTGTGCCGACAACTTTTAATCAATCCAATTTGAATTATGGGAATTTATAAGTTTTAACAATTAAACAGAAGAAAGAAGGGAAAATAGAACATATATCGGATGTAATAACTCAAATTTTATTTATTTTTGAGCATATATGTATTTTTTTTAAGCTTATCACTCAAACTTTATTTGTTCTTGAGTATATGTGTATTTTTTCTGAGCTTATTAAAGTTTATAAGTTAGATTTAATTTTTTTTCCGTCAAAACTCAAATTTAACTAAGCTTATATGTAAATGTTTTTAAGTTTTATTGTAATTTCTTAAGCTTAATGTTTAAGTATTGAACTCAGAAACTTTATAATAAAACTCAAAAAATTTATGGTAATGCTAAGAAAAACTATAAAATTAGTAGTAGTACATCGAATGTATAATTCAATTACTGAATAAAGAATGGATGATTGACAGGAAGGCATGCAAACGCAAAGCAAACTCGTAATCATCCTCCATCCCCACAGATTACCCACAATATTTGAATAAACTTTTGACTTTAGAAGTCATAATACTCCGTAATGACCCTAACACCAAACACTTAATTAAGCCATCAATAAACAAATAGCCATCAATAAACTTTTAATCCTCATGTTCTACAGGTTCTTTATGTTTTCCTTTTCTGATTAACATTCCTTACATTTTTCCTTTTTGGGTCAAATTGAAATGGTAAAACAAAAAAAATATACTTTATAAATCACATGCATATAAAATTGTAAAAATCCACACTAAAAGCAAATGTAAAAAAAAAAAAATGAGAGGGATTACATCTTTACTTAATTATTTACAGTAATGAAAGGGGTTATGTCTGCTGTCCTATACGAATTAACTCGCTAGAGGCCAATGTCGTTTTGGCACTTCAATGATTATACACGGCGTGGATTAGTAACTGTGTGGATACCGGTAGAGGCGTCACAACTCACAACTGAGGTGCTTATTATTCGTCAGGGGTTTAAGATTTCTACACGAAGTATACTTCTTATTATCGTTATTATTTTGCTGCGTTAAGAGGTATGTGATTCATCTTATTTACTATGTTGTTTCGATTAATACTTGCAATTGTATCCAGGTTCATAGGGTGTTTAAAACCTTACAAGTAAGTCTCCCTTGTAGCATGTATATTCCTCACAAGCTTATAACAGGTCAAGTATCAGCCACATAGATAGATAAGACAAAAGTAAGAATGCTTAAAAAATCACAAATGACTTGTCTTTATCTACACAAATGGCTTTTATTTGACGTGTCATAGCTTGTGATGGGATATTGCCGGGTACAAATGAGAATGAGAATTTGTGTATTTATTTAACATGTATAAGCTTTCTCACCCTCCATTTCACTCATTCTCTTCCTCTCAGTCCTACTGAAGCCTTCTTAAAAGCTGCTAATAACTTTCTATAAACACACTTCTTTCCATGTAATCTTTGTTAATCCCTACATAAACCATTTAACTTATCCTTTAACACACTCTCATATGGGTTTTATTTATACTCTGTTCACAATGCTTCTCATCCTCATTTTCTTAGCATCATCATCATTATCATCTCGAATCGAAAAATTCACGGCAATGGATGATAGAGCCGCAAAGCCAGCAACCAGTTCTCTTTCTCCTCGCCTTCTTGACCTTGTCATTAGAGACTTGACGGTCAGTCTCTTTGATAAGGAGAATTTTAAGACTGGTGTATTAAACAATGTACGTTTACCTACAAATTTCTCTGGCATTGAGGTTAACGCAGCTAGATTTCGATGCGGGAGCGTAAGAAGATATGGTGCTAATATCAAAGAATTTCGTTTAGGTAAAGGTGTGATTATAAACCCGTGCTTAGAAAGAGTCATTTTTATTAAACAAGATCTCGGATTAAAATTTTCGACCATATACTATAATAATTATAGTTTACAAGGATATGAACTTGTTACACCACTATTAGGCCTCTTCGCTTACAATGGTGGGGATGATCTTAAAAATACTAGTAGTCCAAACCCATTTGAGCTTCGTGTAATTGCCGATGAAGATCCAATTGTGGTTGATTTTACGAATGTAACAAGAATTATTAGTACCAATATTAGTCTTCAAGGTAAAATGCTATATTGTGCTAGTTTTGGCGAGGGAGGTAATGTGACACTAGCAAGTTTGGTTGCACCAAATATTTGCCATGCTAAGAAGGATGGCCATATAGGGATTGTGATCAAGACGAACCAGCCATCGTCATTGGGTGAAGGGCAATCGGACGAGTATCCAAACAGTACTATTAGTAGGTGGAAGGTGGCTCTAGGAAGCTCAATTGGGGCGGCACTTGGTGCATTTTTGCTAGGATTATTGTTTGTTGCAATGTTTGCTAAGGCTAAAAAGAGGTCCAAATTGGAGGAGTTGGTGAGGCAAGCTTATGAAGAGGAGGCTTTGGAAGTTTCCATGGTTGGGCATGTGAGAGCTCCGGTTGCTCCTACTACTAGAACGGTGCCCATCATTGAGCATCATTATAGACCACCACGTTCATACTTTTGATGTTCCTTGTTTGTGATCGAGAAATTTATTTGGTTTACACAATCAGGAATTGAGAACCACAAGGACGGAACAGCTCATCTTCTAACGTTTAACACTTGTACATGAAGAAAATCGAACTCAAGACCTCTGATTGAATGGCATATATCTCTAACGAACTTACGAGTTAATTTAAGTGATTATGGATTGTGTGTAACTTGTGAGCAAGACATTCTCATTAGGTGACTACCTGTACAATTCTCTTGTAAGTGTAACTTGCATTTTTAAAGCTATATGTTCTAATTTTTTAATTTATGGCAAGACAGCAAAAGGGAGAAATTCTCAATGAAATAACATCAATAATCCCAATAGCTTGGCTACATTATATTGAAAATCTCAATGAAATACTTCAAATGATATTTCTCCGCGATTAGGTTATCCATCCGATTCAAATCCAGAGGGGGAGAAATGAGTATTGAATAAAACTATAAATGTATGCATCAGGTGCGTCTTAAAACAAATGGAGGCCCGAGTGCAGCACAAAAAACTGAAGTTCGAAATAAGAATACACAAGTGTAATATATTTCAAAGTTTGTATTGAATTTCATCAATAACGCTTGTAAATCCGGTGAGTTGGGTCACATGTGATACTTACCAAAAAAAAAAAAAAATGTTCATCATGAGACGGGTACTGCGTGTTTATCCCAAGCTTTGCTCCCATCAGCTTGGGATACGCATTACCGCTGGTCATTGTGGCCGCGAAAAAGGGGAGAGGAGAAAAACATATTAACCTTGTTTGATACCCGTGTGTAAAGAAACAAAAAAGAGTGTTGGGGAAAGTTTATCGGTGGTTTATTATTCATTCAATCATCGACTGCATATATATCATAACATACGAGTAATATGGAAAGCAAATATTACAAGAGAATATCACATACTTCTAATACATGCTATTTAACCAAAACAGGAAGGCAATCCTAAACAGGCTTCATGTTTTACCTTTTTCAGTCACAACAGGTAAAAAACTGAACCATGTAAAGTTATGAACATCATTACTTTCCCTTTGAAAGATCAACTCTTGATTATACATCTAATACAGAGAGTTCAGTTACAAATTTCCATTACATCAGTTCCATATTACTCATCAAACTTGCACAGAGTTTGCAGTTAAAAGAGCTACGGGGTATATTTTAAATCCTACAGGAAAACGGCACAATACCTCAAACAGCTTAACAAAATATGTTCTCTTCAAAATACATATAACTGCAGGATGCACAAACCATACAATTTAACAAGGTATAGGTATACGGAAAAAGACGAATATCATACTTTGCTAGCCACAAAATCAGGTTTGGCCTCCCATATAGTGGTTCCATCGCATGTGCATAGCTTCTTGTAGTTCTCGCCTACTCCCGCACTCCGAGCAATTACAGCAGCTGCCAGACCGGAATCTGACTTGTCGTCACTTCCATACAATACAATGGCACGCCCGATCAGATCAACAATCTTGAGCATCTTCTTGCTCCCTGAATAATAAGCTTCTCCTGTCTCATCTGCCTCTAATGTTCCCAGGTCACCAAGTGGCTGGGCCGAATGCATAAATGTTGGTTATCATTACATAACAGGCAAAAACTAGCCAACTAGCTCGGTATAAATACGGCGTGTTGATAAAGGATCGTATAATTCCTATAAATTCAAGGCAAGGAAGAGAGCTAAAGATCATTATAGAAGATCATTAGAGCTCAAGTCAGATACCAAAGCTAGTCTTTAGCAAACCGAGGATCAGTTAGCGGAAGCAATTGGTAAATGAGCTAATAGAGAAAAACTAGTCAAGAAGATAGCTAAACAGCTTAATTCACTTGAGCTGAGGATTCAAACATACAGAAGAATAACAAGGTAATAGTCCTATGGATCAGTTAACTTATACATTATGGGTTAAATGCTATACCAGAAATCAAAGAATAGGGACATTTCGTTAACATTGTTCATTCTTAGAACATAATTGTTTATGCTAATACAGGGGCAGAACCAAGAATAACATTTACCTAGGGGCTAAATTTAAAAAATAACCTGTTAGACTATCTTACCAAAGAGGATATATATACCCTCAGCTAATCTAGCATGACACAGACAATAGTAAGAGGTTGATCCTAAAAAAAGTAATACTAAAAGGAAAATACTTGTATTTTATTAAGGAAACTGCAATGTGTTCCCAAGACTTGAAATTAAATATTCTTTCACTATTAAAAATAGCGCTTTGTCAAAAATACAATTGGATGTTATAGATCTAATGAGATTTGACTCCACTCATTTTTATGTGTTGATTTTATTGATAACAATGATAAATCGTATCATAAAACGCTATAAGTACTGTGAATGAAGATATTTATTTTTGTATTTGACAAGATCAGAAAGAAGACCCTCTAATGATTGAACCCAAGGAGTTCCTCTCAGTCGCAATATTCGAAGATATTGTAAGGAAATGTACCAAAAGAAACTAAAGTAGTAGTAAAAGGATTTACTTTTATTTAATGGTGAAAAAGAATCTTGGGAAGTTGGAAGGCAAACAAAAAACAAATTGAGCTACAATTACGATGCCGATTTGGTGCACTAAATTTTACTTCAAATTTCTCCAATTGAGATCAAACCTAAGGGATGGCTCCGCCTCTGGCTTGGCTAAGAGCGAACTGCTCTTAATGCAGCAGGAGTTATGGGTTGAAGTCATCAACTTTTATATCGAGAGACCTTCACAAAAGATGGAGTAACAATTCCAAAGTCAAGTATGCAACTTGAATACAATTGGTCAAAAATAAAGCTGACAGTTTGTTTAGATAAAACACACATGTGCTGTGTATAACTCCCCTTAACTCAGGACTCAATGGTTCAAATACAGTGAACTTTATATGGTTAGAGATGTTAGCTAAAAGTTGCACTTGGAATCAGGTCCATAGCTAGCGTAAAACTCCATCTATGGCCTTTACAAATTCATTGCGCAGGGATGCAACTGTAGGGATGCAACTGTACAGGTAATTTCTGACCTATCATCACTCAAACAGCCAAAACATATGATGCATGCCATACATTTGGATGATTCAAATTAGGACTCAAACGCTAAACTCAATTAGCTTCAAGTTGGTATATAGTGGACGAGTCAAGATCCTCTCCATTTCCTAAGAGAAATGTATAGGTCCATTTCCTTTCAAGGTCCATATCATATTCTGGCTTCATCCAAAGGCTCTATGTTTATGCATGAAAATAAAGAGATAATGGGTATAGAATAGAAACTATTATTATATGATATATGATTCTTAGAGAGGAAATGGAGAGAAAAGAAATGGAGAGGATCCTTTTGCATAGTGGACTACCTAATTCGTCCTGAGCTAGGAGTCACTAAGTCTGGAAGTTAATGCTATTTTGTGACAGCTGTGCAGCAATTACGAACAGAATTCTGAATAACGCGAAATGCATGAAACATTTTTGGTTGATTCTTTTTGGACATGGAAGCTAATTTCAATGTCTTTAATTTGTATATCATGGACTTGTTATATCAATATGAGCTACAAGTTATGAGGTCTGCAAGTCGATACTAAAGCTGAGATGCTCCTCATCAGGTCTGGTGCTAATGTGTGTGCACCAAGGCAATTATGCCCTTTCACTTGTTCTCACCATGACTAAATATGTCACTTAGTCTCATATTGATCCTAATGCAAGGTAATGGAAGAGACGATTATTTCCTCTTGGGCAAAGGATATACGTCTCAAAATGAGTACGGGGTGACACCTCTTTGTGGTCCTCCATTTTGTCCCCAACTGCAGCTGAATGAAAGCCATGTTTCTCTCTTGGTTCTGGACCATAAAATGCTCAGGAACTCGCTCCTTTTTGCAAATTACCAATCCTCACTCACCACAAGAAGGGATGGCAATGGGCCAGGTTTGGCTTCTGTTCACTAGGACCCAGACACGGATCCGAAACACCAACCAGGGACCCAGACCCGACCCATATCCGCAAGGGTATAAAATCTGTAGACTCAGACCCACACGCGATGGATCAGGGTGGTTTGGGTCTATATCCAACTTTCAGCAACCTAATAATAAGTCTTTTTATAAAGCACTTGGCATAAAAAAAAACTCATTTGTTTAGACTTTAGAGACACTCACACGTCAGGAGTAATAATGTTTACACTTTACACCCGTAAATATCTCAAGTGCCAAACCCAGTAAAAAATGCATCCTTGCAATTCCATTTAAAATGTTTTTCTCTTCTACTCCACTCCAAATGAGAAAGTGGGAGTTTGCTGATTTCATAATTTTGTTTTATGAGATTGGAGTTCTAAGGGCTTGGTCGTTGGTGGTCGCGGATCAATATATTTGTCGGTGTCGGTCGCAAGTCTCTGGTGGAGTGATGGTGGCTTGTTGGCGGTGGAGTTTGTGGGTTTCTTTTGGAGTTAGGGAAGAGAAGAAGAAGGGTTGCTTGTTTATGTGAAATTGAGAATATGTAAGTTCCCATGTAAACTTCTATAAAAGGGGGATGAAATGCATTGTAAGACGGTAGATTTTGATTAATGAAAAAGACTTTGGTTTGTGCAAAAACCGTCATTCCCTTCGTGGAGTCCCTTAATCTTTGACCTTTGTGGCAATTACTTAACTAGGAAGATTATTATCCTTGTTTATACCTTTGGGGAGTACTGTTAATTTCGTACCTTCGTGGAGTAATAGTTAATATCTTACCTTCGTGGGGTACTTAGTTAATTTCGTGCCTTTAATGTTCTCATTAAAAATAAAATAATTCCTCACATAAACAACAAATTCCCCTTGGTATTCATTGTTTTTGCTACTGAAAATTTCAGAACTTTGGCTTATATTTCTCTGGACTTTAAACCACTAAAAAATACTCCCTCTGTCCCGGTCATTTGTTGTCCTATTCCATTTTGGGGTGTCTTAGTCAATTATTGTCCTTTCTATTTTAAGAATGAACTTGATGAGCAATTTGATCATTCACACTTAATTTGGTCCACTTGTTATTTAGTAATTGGCCCCCTCCTCTTTCCTTGGTCTTTGTGCCAAAACCAAAGGACAACAATTGACCGGGATGGATGGAGTAATCATAAACCCTAAGGATTGTGCTGCAATTGAGTTTGCAAAAGAGTACTTTCGTTGCAGAGTTGAGCTCAATTTCTCAAATAGTCTGCAGTGTTCCATCCGCTAATAAAACCCCCTCAAGATTATATTCCAATTTTAAATGCCTCGCCATAGACGACCAAATCAACCCTAAGAGGATGGACAACTTTTTAATTGCAATTCTAGCTCATCTGAACATAAAAAGGGTAATATCCTAATTGTCCATCTATATATGATTGAAATGTTGCCATCTCATTCGGCGCCCTTTTAATTTGATTACTTTTTTTCGGCAGGCTCAATTTGATTACTTTGATGAGGTTAAACACAGAATTACCATAAGTATAGAAAGCAATAAATTTGAACAAGACTAAATGAAATGGTGATCAATCTTATTTGAACAAGGGGAGAATACCTCAGTTTCACTGCCTTGGATTGTCGGACTGTACATTTTCCCGGTACTAGCTGGACCTCTTGTCAGATCACCATATTCATTTATTGAGAAACCATGCTTTCCAGGTGGCAACCCACTAAAATTGGCCTCAATTCTAGCTAATTCCATATTTGCCTGGGCTAATCGAACAACTCCAAATATATCAGGGCCTTTGAATTCAGCCACAGCCGCAGATACGAGAAAATCTGACGATGCACCAGGTTAGCCACTGAAGAACTACAATCAAAGCCTTTAAGTAAATGACAAATACTAGCAAAAGACGAATAACTAAATTATCAAGGTAAAGTAGTAGAACTGGTTCTAACTTCTTATTTGAAGCAATTGACAAGAGTTCAAACCTCAAAAACATCTACAGCAGAACCAAGATCAGATTTTGATCAACTATCAAAGATTCAAACGGAGATTTACTAGCATGAGAGCTTTATCCTAACTACTCCATGACGAAATTGTACGTTCAAATATTTCAATAATTTGCTGTGGTGCAAGAGTATCTGCTAAAATGCGAAAGCAGGCCTACATGACCACAACTCGCCTAGCAAGGCTCCTAGTATGCAAATGCCCCATAAGTACTTGGAGTCTTGGACTGCAAAGATGTAGGGCATTCACCCCACACCTCGTATCTCATGCAAGCTACAGTTTAAGAGCAGTGCCAACCCAGCTTAAACTCCATGAAGGTATTTGTTTTGCAAAAGACCGTAGCTGGGTGTTTCTTTAAGCCAAGACACGGCCTCATAATACACTTGTAAATAATACAATTGATCAAATCATAGCCGTGAAATAACAAGAACATACGGAGTACAATTTAACAATACATGTTTTACTATTTCTGAAGTATATTCCTTATTTTACGCAAGTCATGACTGAGAAAACCAATAGCACAAACTTTCACAAGCAGACACAATTTACCCCATGCTGGTCATCACTCATCAATAAAAGGTTCTTGTAACAAGCATGTGAAAGTTGATGCAATTAAACCTCCCTCTTTCCCTTTCTCGGATCCCAGGAACTTCTATCTGAACGGTATTCACATATACGAGTAGGCTGAACATTAAGCCCATTCATAGCTTAGAAGAAAGAAAGAAACACAATTAGTCAAAATTTGGAACCAACCATCAGGCAGTCCTTGACCAATAAGCCGAGCAGTACGACCTGTTTGCAGTAAAGCGTCTTCCAAGGTTTTGACAGGAGAAGAGCCTCGAATTCTAACTACTTGATTGCTCAAGTCCGCTTCAATACTCTTCACTCCTGTACACATTCCAGCCAAATACATGACACCGTGTCATCTCGACAAAACTCGGCATAATTGAAGTTAATTAAGCAATAGAATACCTTGAACCGTCTCTAATTTATTTGTGACAGAATCTACACATCCTTCGCACTTCATATACACCATGAATTCCGTCTGTAATTAATTAAGCGCAACAAATAAAATCACTCCGTCTACGATAACAATCAAGAATCATTGTTTAGATAATTGGGAAGACATACCACTAATTCGGGCAAAGTCATAGTATCCTGCAACAATGAATAAAAGAAATCAAAAAATGAATTCGATTAAGAATGAGAATGAGAATAATAATACAAGGAGAGAAAAGTAGAGGGACCTGAGAAATAGGAGAATGAATCCGGAGAGCGGAAGGAGGAGGAGGAGGAGGAGAAGAGAAGTTGTTGAAAAGACGTAATTTAGAGAAGCGAAGAAGAGAGGGAGGAGAGTAAAACAGGAAGTTGTTAGAAATGGAGATAGGAGATGATGGCGATGAAGGTGAATAGAGACAAGATGGGATGAAAGCAGTAGGTAGAGCAATCGCAGCTATGCCTCTGCTGGTTATCGGCATTTTTTCTTCTTTCACAGTGCTTAACTATACCCACAATGTCAAAAGTCAGGTTCGGCGACATGTGTGGTTTACTGGTTTTACCTTTTGTTTCCTTTTACCGATGCCCTTGTATTTCTTCGTATTCTACATGGTTAGTTCTTGCTTTTAAAAACGGTGTTACTCTTTCTATACGGCTTTAACTCTTTCACGTACATTTTTTTTCATTGGTGACGAAGAAACCACCGAGCACCTCCTTCGATCCTGTCCAGTCTCGAAGCACATTTGGAATTTGATAGGTATCGACTTTTCTAATAATTCGTTTTATAACTCCCTTTTTATCGAATGGATATCAAAGAATGCAAGTAATTATGTGATAACAAGTTAACAACTGAACCAGACTTGCCAATTTTTTTCGGTATTACATGTTGGTGGATTTGAAAATGGCGAAGTAATGAGGTCTTCGGAAGAGCAAATGAGAACCCGCTGGATCCACGAAATTTCTTGTATCAACAATTTGAATCGAGTAAGAAAGCATTCGATATGTTTGATATTTTTATCCACAACAACGACATTTGAATGCTGAGGTATTTATTCGATGGATCCCTCCGTCCAATGATTGGATTATGTTAAATACAGACGGTGCTTCTAAAGGGAACCCAGGTATTACGGGAGGTGGTGGAATTTTTCGGGTTGAAACGGGTAATTTTTGTTAGGTTCATGTACCCATTATTAGACATCTCTAAAAAGGATTTTATTAACATTTTAATCTTATCATGAATGATCTAGTGCATGCATAACTAAAAGAGAATAAGGAAGAAAAGATTTTCCTTACATAGTAAAATGGTTCGAAATATTGGGCACAAGTAAGGACACCTTCCTTAACTTGTTCTTGAGCTATATTGCAAATGGATGATCTTCCAAAACACCAAGTCCTCAAGCTAGAAGACCTCCTCATAGTTGCACCCAAGACTCTTACCCAAACACTAGTACAAATATTAACTAGATAATGTGTGTTGGGGTATGTGTCCTCAACAATAGTGCGATCACATAATTATATATAAAACTCGAATTAAGAATACGGAAGCGAAGGGATGATTCTTTTATATAAGTCAACTAACCAACATTAATCGGTAATGATTGACTAACTAGAGTTTGACATTACTGTCGTTTGACGGTGGTGGTCAGTTGATCCCTTTAGGTCACACCTATAGGACAATTCCCGAAACAGTAAAAGTTAATTATTTATAGAAATAATTAATTCCTTAAATTGAACGTGTGTAAGATTATTACATCTTATTGTAATGAGATTAAATAAGATTTAATTTTGTAATTTAAGTGTTACATTACGAAATTAATTATGTTTACGAAACATACGATATGAGAATTACGAGTTGGAGATAATTACAATACGTTGTGAATTATACTAACTGATATTAAAATGACCCATTTTACATATACGAAATTGAGAATTATTTGTCGAATTGATAAATGCGATTTATTGTGATGTTTAATTTGTTAAA
>JAGPOY010003173.1:4514-18070 GCA_018983105.1 Silene uniflora
TAATTTTTATTTTTTATATATAAATATATGCAATTTGTTGTTTTAAATTTTAGATCTACAAAATATGAAGTCAATTTTTTTTTTAATTCCTGATTTTTTTTTTAATTTGGATGGTGGTGGTTGTTATTGTTGGTGGGGTTGTTGGTGATATTGTCTTGTTTACATTCATCTTCTTATATTTTTTTTTTCCAGATTTAGTTAAAATTATAATGCCCATTGCTTCAATTTCAATTTTTTTCAGATTTATTTTTCTTTTAGATAAATCGGACTTAAGTTACATTTTTTATCAGACTAAAGTTACACATTTAACCGACTAAAGTTACACATTTATCGGACTTAGTTTACATTTTTTATCAGACTAAAGTTACACATTTAACCGACTAAAGTTACACATTTATCGGACTAAAGTTATGCTTGTATCGGACTACAGTTGCGCTTGTATCAGACTAAAGTTGCGCTTATATCGGACAAAAGTTACACATTTATCGGCCTAAAGTTATGCTTGTATCGACTAAAGTTACACCTGTATCGGACTAAAGTTTTACAAAGTAAATGATTACAGTTACCTAAACTTAGTATTAAAATTATATAAATTCTACCTATAATTAAATTTACATAGGTTTAAACATAAAACATTACTTTTTAAAACTAAAGTTACACTAAAAATTGCTAAAGTTACACTTCGGAAATAGTAAAGTTACGCTCATAAATTTTTTAAATTACATAAATCGTTAAATTTACATAAATTCAAATTTATATATTTAAAATAATATTTTATAACTTCAATTCAAATTTTATATAAAAAATAACCTTAAGTTACAATTATAGACTAAAGTTACACTCACAAAGATATAAAGTTACATCAAAAAAATGAGTGGCTAGGATTAGGACTCAAGGACTCAACCCTAATTGTGGACTCATAAGAACTTGACTCTACCTTCACTTATTTAAATACTACTCCTATCAAATAGTTTTACACAAAAATAAAATCGTACATTAAACTTATTACTATAAAATATATATTTTATTAAATATAAATAATGTCTTTCGTGTTTTAAATTTCATAAGATGTTGTATCACGTGCTCATGTTCGTATCCGTTTCGGTGCTAGCTAAGTGGTAAATAGCAACATATTCACCATTTTACATGTGCGTACATAGTCCGTATTACATAATGTATATAACAACCCGACCATCCACCGTCGTAACACAATCACGCAATAAGATGAAATGTGTACCTTTGGGTCCACTATTTGTTCTCACTTAAACCCAAAAGCACAAGGCCTTACTAAGTGGTGAGTGAAATCCCCCTACTACTAAGAGAATAAAAATTCTCTAAGTTTTCCCTCCAAAATGCATTTGACTTAATAAGAAAACAATTAAAATTTTCTTTAATAAACTATTATCTTTTCCTTAAAATATAATTATTATAATACTCGAATCTTTTAGTTAAATTCAAAATTATGATTTTTTTTTCATTATAATAAAATAAAATTGGTATTAAACTATCAATATATATATAAAAGAAAATTTTTTCGAGCAATTCTAGAGCGTCCACATCATCAAAAATAAATTTAGGAAAGTAGTATAAAAAAATATTTTCGATGCAAAAAATAAATTGGAAAATATTTTAATTATTATTATATTATATAGTATATATTTCCTATATTATATTCAAGTAATATTTCTAATTTTTACATAAAAACTTTTGCATTTCATTTGGCAAAAAAAATATCGCTAAAAAAATTAAGAAAATAATATAATTAAATTCGTGATAAAAAATGCTATCATTAGAGTACATATTTCAAATAATTTGCAGATGTTAAAATTGTGTAATTCATTATATGTTATATGTCCCACATTGAAAAATAATATAGGTGTGATAAATATACTACGTATAAATAATAGAATTGTCCCACATCGAAAGATTAGTATAAGGTCGGTGATTCTATGAGTATAAATAGGAGGCATCATTGAAACTTGAATATCAACCCAAAATATTTTTGTGTCGTTTGATATAAAGGTACAAGTTGACTATCTTTTTTTGCAAATCCTCTAATTTTATTTTATAATTAAGTCATTGCTTCAGGTTATTCTTGTAATACTACGGATTTCTGAGTGTTAGTGGTTCGGCCGAGCTGGGAGTAGCTCGACCGAGCTCAGCCATTGACAGGTCTTAGTTTTGGTTCTGATATGTTTTTAGGAGTTTCTGTCGAACAACTCCTCGACCGAGTCACTTTGACTCGACCGAGCTCGGGTTAGCTCGGTCGAGCTGGCTCTGGCTCGACCGAGCCGAGCGGTCTAACGAGTTTTATTTTCAGTTTCTGAGTAATTGATATAAAAGAGAGGAAGTTGATTTTAATCAATTTATTTCACTGTTAAAACCCTTTTTGAGAATAGACAAACTACGTACACTGCCTCCTCTCTTCTACATCAATTGCATCAAAGGTTAGGGTTAGATCCACACAAGTTTGCGATCTAGATCTTGTTGGTAAGCGATCTATTCATGTTATAATTCTTTATATTAGTTATGAAACCCTAATTAGATTAATTAGGGGATTTGGGGATTTGTGTTGATTATGATTATTTGATAATAGGTTACTAATTCGTAGGGGAGGATTCTACGATTGATTGTTTGCTGTACTTGCGTTATTTGGAGATTTGTGAATGAGGTAGGATTTTCCTACTCAGTTAATTTTTTATAGCTGTAAGACGATATGATATGATTGTATGGCTGGTTGCATATTGTGATTGATTACTTATTATATATTGTTGGAGTTACGGATGAGATGGTGATTATGGCATGGTCCGGCTGAGTGGGTCACTGTGAGAGGTGATTCACGCCCCTTTGTCGCCTTAGTCGGATTCTCAACCTGGAGGGATGTGCACATTAAGGACTTGGGTTTGCTCGTTGAGCGGGGATTTGGTGGGCAAGGCTGCGGCCCCCCACTGGCAGTGTGGATTATCGTTGCGGCGGTAATCTGGCAGGACTACACAGCTTGTTGTGTAGTCAGTTATGTGGAAATGAAAGGATGTTGGAATTGAGGATTAGTTGGCTATGAGTTACTTTTGCTTTCCCTTGTGATTGATTATCTTTACTGTTATACTCAGCTGACTGACCCCGGTTGTTGTTGTCTTTGACCTGCGGTGATCCATTCGGGGATGGTGAGCAGTTGACTGAGCATGTTTGGAGCTTTGTTGATGTTTGCTTGCTGGCTTGGATGGAGTTGTCATCACCAGTAGTCTTTGTAGTTTATCACCGTTCTATCTTTCTTTTGGTAGGAGTTTGTTTTTAATGTTGTATCACTTTAAACAGTTTAATTAAAGTAATCCATTATTTGTTGTTATTTGGTGTTCACTATCTCGGGCAACCGAGATGGTAACGCCCTTATATGCTTGGGTGGTCCTTGGCAAGGTACTCTTGTATATCGGAGTGTTAGAAAGTGATATCAGAGCGACAATTTTGGAACCTGTAACCAATGGACCCAATGAACTTAGTGAGTCAAAATGAAATGAACCCAGTTAAGAGTTGCTTGGATCTACTGCAAAGGCTTGGGAGACGTCCTAAAGTCGCATGATTGCCTTTGCAACTCTTGATTGGTCACTATGTGTGTATCGGGGAAAGTTTTGGATGTTTGTGTATCGTTGTTGTATGTTTTACAAGTTGTTGGTGAAAAGCATGGCGTGATGAGTATGATAATAACATGATGTTGGAGATGAATGTATGAGCTTGATGGGTGAATATGAGTTAATGTATGATGAGCATGATCGGTGATTTTAATTGTTAGCTTTCGATATTAGTAATATGATATATGTTAAACATGATATAAGGATATAGGAATGTGTATGAATCGATATATTTTGTTGTTAGTACTATGATATAAGGATGTTTGATGTAGAAGTATGTTTTGTTTGTTTGGTAGTAGAAGCATGAGAATAAGGGGTTAGCATGATAAAAAGTTCATCTAGTATGCTGGTTTTTATGAGCATTGAGTTGTTTTTGTCTTTGTAGTTGATGCGTAAGTTGTTTTGGTAAGAAAGTTTGATGTGTAAGAAGTCGATTTTCGGGAAAGCTGTCTTTAAATGGTTATAAGTATAGTTCTAGTAATGGTTTTGCTGTGATTTCAACTTGAGGTGATAGTTTGTCTTCTTACGGTTTTAACGATAGGTCACACGCCCAAAACAACCAAAAAACAAGTGACTTATGACTGTTTTACGAAAACTGGACGTTGCTGAGAACTGTATATAGGTAGCTCGGCCGAGCTGACTCTAGCTCGACCGAGCTGACTCGGGCTCGACCGAGCTAACTCTCTGCGATATTCTGGTCAGCTTCTGGAAGTGTCTAGCTCGACTAACTATACCTAGCTCGACCTAGCTACCCTTATTCGACCGAGTACGAGCGTGTACTCGACCTAGCACCCCTGTAGGCGGTTGTTTTGAGTCGGTGGCTATGCCCTTACACCCGTATGAGTCGGAAGTTATGTGAACACGTATATTTTGGCTTCTTACTGCATCGTTTCGCATATATATTAGTTTTATTGCTTGAGTTGGTCGGATCCTATAATGTGGAGAGTATCATCTTACGATTAGTAGGGTTTGTGAGAAGGATATATGTGGGTGTATTTGATTATATAACGGATAGAAGTGGGATTTGATGAGTTGTTGAGTCAAGGCACAAGTTTAGAGAAGTATGGTGAGTGATATGATAGTGATGATTATATATGGTCAAGTAGTAAGGGAAGTTTGCGGAATGTGAGAATGAAAGATTTAAAGGTACACAAGAGTCGATGGAAATTTGGGGTTAGCACGAATCAATGGAGGGCAATAAAAATGGTTATTTTGGTTGATGATAGATGGAGTAGAGAGACATATAGTAGTACAAAGAGACTTGTGTTTAGTGAGCGTAGATCAATGTATGCCGCGATGTGGGGTGTACATAGATATGGTGTTTGAAAATTTGGATACTAGGAGGCGAGCCTAGTGGGTAATTCTTGGAAAGTAATGTGATGAGGTGAATCTTGGCTCCCAAAGATGTTAAAGAGAGATGTAAGCCAAGCAAGGAGAGGGATAGCACGTTGAGAGGGATTATGTAAGAGAGTGATGAATACGACGTTATTGATACGAGCTACTAAGGTTTGACATTTGAGCAATGAGAAGGTATCGGAATTACTAAAGAGCTACGGAGTTTTGTTGTTAGGCCATGTTGTCGAATGTAATGAGACAAGAAGAACGGGAATGAGTTGAGTGGATATTCACAAAGAGTTATGGGACATGAAACTAAGGAATTATGGAAGATATAGAGTATGATAATGGGAATGTGAGTTCAAAGATATATATACCTATAGGATACGTGAGACGACACATAACCATGAGTTTTTGGAGAAAATAAAGGAACGAGCATTTGATAGAGTGATTGCATGGGGTGAGACTTTGGTGGTAAATTAGGTGGTCTGACGAACAAGAACGGAAGTAGTATGGATATTGAGGTTATTGTGTAGAAAGGATTAATGGAGTTGCTATAAGAAATTGGTATTCATGGTTGCCAATACAAAGAGTGTTAGGTGTTGATGTAGAGAGCGTTGGTCGGGAGTTGAGTGTTGGTTGCAGGGTCAAGGGCATATGAGTTTAACCTTGAGTGAGAGATACCTTTTACCAAAGTGGTACTTATGTGATCAAGGTTGGCTGGTTACATTTAATTATGGGTCAGTGATATGAGACATGTTCTGTGTGAGGTCCCGAGCTCGTGAGTAGTGCTATGGTATTGTTTTCGTAAGTTGTTATCGATCTGTTTCTTCCGCGTAATATGTGACGTTTGTTATCTAGTAAACCGATATCGAAAAAGAGTAAAGGGTGACTAGATGAGTCATGAGCTGATTGTTGAATCGAGACTTGTTCCTTTGCTAATGTGGTTGTGGTGTTGTCATAGTTTTCTAGATGTGATATTAAGACATAATTGTGGAGTACCTTCAAGCTTGGGTTAGAAAAAGTATTTATTGACATAGTGGCGCAAATAGTTGGTGGTATATGTGTTGGACTGCATCAGAAGTTGCAAGTTTTCATAACGATGAAGTTTTGAGGATTAGTATCATGTTAAGTTACGGACGGGTTTGGCGACAATAGAAAGGGAAATTTGAGGATCTAGTAGGTGGGTAATACGTTATGGATTGTGAGTGATGTTGTTGGAATAAGATTGTGAATCAGGAAGGGTGGGACGATGAGGTAGGATTGTAGAGTTAAGGTATGGAAATTGTTAAAGTGAGTGAACCTTGGGATTAATAGTGGTTATCGGTGATAATGTTATAGTCGTCGATCAGTGACATGAGATGGTGATAAGAGGAAGGAATAGCTAAGGACCTAGTACTGGTTGGGTTACGAGGACGTAACAATTGTCTTAAGAGGGGTAGGATATGACAAAGAGAGTTTCATGGTTATTCGTGTTGTAGTATATTCGGAAGTGTTGAATCTTGTGGGTGATATTATTAAAGAAGGACTTGTGATTGATGTTATTAAAGGTAAATGTGGTACTTCTAGTAGTATGTACGGAATGTGTATGGTTATAGAGTGAGGGTGCAGGTAAGTATGGTTTCGATAGTGTTGATAGTTTTGGGATGGTTATTTTACGAGTGTGAACAAACTTCGAGGACGAAGTTCATTTTAAGGGTGAGAGAATGTAACATCTCGCTTGGTAGATTATGGGAATAAGACAAAGCGGCAACAATTGTGTTGTTAGCATTCACGGTTGAGTTAGTGTAGAGGATACAAAATGAGAGTTGAGTGTGATGTTCTTGCTTTATAGGTGTGGGTGTGAACTTCGGGGACGAAGTTCGTTTTAAGGAGGGAAGACTGTAATACTACGAATTTCTGAGTGTCAGTGGCTCGGCCGAGCTGGGAGTAGCTCGACCGAGCTGGGCTGCTAACAGGTCTTAATTTGGGTTTTGATATGTTTTTAGGAGTTTCTGTCAAACAACTCCTCGACCGAGTCACTTTGACTCGACCGAGCTCGGGTTAGCTCGGTCGAGCTGGCTCTGGCTCGACCGAGCCGAGCGCTCTGACGGGTTTTATTTTCGGTTTCTGAGTAATTGATATAAAAGAGAGGAAGTTGCTTTTAATCATTTTATTTCACTGTTAAAACCCTTTTTTGAGAAAAGACAAACTACGTACACTGCCTCCTCTCTTCTACATCAATTGCATCAAAGGCTAGGGTTAGATCTACACAAGTTTGCGATCTAGATCTTGTTGGTAAGCGATCTATTCGTGTTATAATTCTTTTATATTAGTTATGAAACCCTAATTAGATTAATTAGGGGATTTGGGGATTTGTGTTGATTATGATTATTTGATAATAGGTTACGGATTCGTAGGGGGGGATTCTACGATTGAACGTTTGTTGTACTTGCGTTATTTGGAGATTTGTGAATGAGGTATGATCTTCCTACTCAGTTAATTGTTCATAGCTGTAAGACGATATGATATGATTGTATGGCTGGTTACATATTGTGATTGATTGCTTATTGTATATTGTTGGAGTTACGGATGAGATGGTGATTATGGCATGGTCCGGCTGAGTGGGTCACTGTGAGAGGTGATTCACGCCCCTTTGTTCCCTCGCTGGGATTCTCAACCAGAAGTTATGTGCACATTAAGGACTTGGGTTTGCTCGTTGAACGGGGATTTGGTGGGCAAGGCCGCAGTCCCCCACTGGCGGTGTGGATTATCGTTGCGGCGGTAATCTGGCAGGACTACACAGCTTGCTGTGTAGTCAGTTATTTGGAAATGAAAGGATGTTGGAATTGAGGAATAGTTGGCTATAAGTTACTTTTGCTTCCGCTTGTGATTGATTATCTTTACTGTTATACTCAGTTGAATGACCCCAGTTGTTGTTGTCTTTGACCTGCGGTGATCCATTCGGGGATGGTGAGCAGTTGACTGAGCAGGTTTGGAGCTTTGTTGATGTTTGCTTGCGGGCTTGGACGGGAGTTGTCATCACCAGTAGTCTTTGTAGTTTATCACCGTTGTATCTTTCTTTTGGTTGGAGTTTGTTTTGAACGTTGAATAACTTTAAATAGTTTAATTAAAGTATTCCATTATTTGTTGTTATTTGTTGTTCACTGCCTCGGGCAACCGGGATGGTAACGCCCTTATATGTTTGGGTGGTCCTTGGTAAGGCACTCTTGTATATCGGGGTGTTACAATTCTTTTGGTAAATGTAATCGTATAATAATATTATTTTTAAAGATTAAGTAATGATTTGTATAATTAGGCTAAGTTAAATATCAATCTTATTTGGTGTTAAAACTATCAAATTTTCTCTCTTATACCGCTTAACAAAGCTATAATATTTAACGTCTTTGTATATTATTATCTAAAAAACTGCGCATTTGCGCGGGATCTACACTAGTTCTTTATAAAAAAAATTAAAAGTCTCTTATTTTTCCGATATGGGACAACTTAATCTTATAACCTCATGGGATGTTACAATGTAGTTCTTATAGATTAAAGGTTTACATAATATATGCTCTTAAGAACATGTACAATAGAGAGGAAGAAGCATCCTCATAACTACACACTCTCCCTCTTCTAAGAGCACATACTCACTATTGTGAGATACGGAGTATATGTTAAATGTATTCTGAGACTATCCACATTGAAAATGAAGTCCTCTTTCCTTCTTTTATTACTTATAACTAGTTGGGGAGCCCGTGTAATGCATGGGGCTCCCATTAGGCTTATCTGTAAATATATACTTCGTATGATTAAGTTGATAAAAATAAAAAAAAGTCCAACCATATTGAATTATTGATAAAACAAAATTTCGTACCTGGTCACGCACTAATGAATTATTATTAGTGCTTTTAGCATAGAAGACTTGAAATTCAACAGTTAGCATCCATATCAGTTAGTTTTTTCATTGTTATAAGCACCACCGGTTTTAATTAAATACAAAATGCTATATCCATAAACATGGTGCAATTTATCAAAATGAGCCCTTAATAACTGAGATATGCCTTGATGAGTTTTGCAAATTATGTTAACCTATAACAACTGCGTAAAAGTAAATGACATGGTGTTACATAAAATAACATGTATCATAACACCCCCCTACTACTAAGAGAATAACAATTCTCAATAGTTTTCCCTCCAAAAGGAATCTTGATTATATAAGGAAACAAACTCTATTTTAGTTAAGTTATTATCTATTAATTAAGATATAATCTTTAATCATTATAAAATAAAATTTTAACTAAATTATAATCTTTTAATTAAAATAAAATAAAACTGGTATAAATCTAAACTTTCATTTCTAAAAAACCGATAAATTGATATTATTACTTTCGTATTAAAAAAACTTTACCGCCTACTTAATTCGTATAGAAAAATTTTGAACTAATACTATTTCATGATAAAAAAAATCAATAAAATTATTTGAGAACATTTGTAAACTGAAATCATTAGTGTTGTGGTAAAAAAAAGCAATCATTAAAATACACATTTCATGACTTTACTAAATTCTTTTGATTAATTTTCCATTTTAATTTTTTTATCCTCATATTAAAATATGAAAGATTAATAATAAGTCAATTTTAAATCTATAAATCCCCTTCTACTAAAAGAATACGTGGTCTCTCAATTTTTCCCGCCTAAGTGAAATGTTCAACGATTGGTTCTCACTCCTCACACTATATGATAAAAGTATTAATTATATACCATGAATGGGAGATAATACTAATAATTTTTAATTTTTAAACACACATTAATGAGATATTTTAATTTATTATATATGTGGGATTGCATTAATATGAGAATGATATGAGAGAAATATTCTACACAATTTTTTCATAGTTCTATTTTCCCGTCTTTTGATACAAAGGTACTCTACAAATTGACTATCTCTTATTGCAAATTCTCTAATTTTATTATGTTTACTTGAGGTTATTCTTTTGGTAAATATAGTCGTACAATAATATTATTTTTAATGATGAAGTAATAATTTATATAATTAGGTTCATTTAAATATCAATCTTATTTGATGTGAAAAATATCAAATTTTCTCTCTTATATTATGCATATTACCAAGGTATAATATTTAAGGTCTTTCTACATTATTATCTAAAAAACCGCGCATTTGCGCGGGTTCAACTCTAGTATATATATTAATTGTGTGTAGAAAAAAAAATGTTAGATATCTTACAATATAAATTTACCTTGACTCCATCCAAAATCAAATCCAAACTGAATTGAAATAAAATTAGTAGTCTCTATAAAAATAAAAAAAATATTTGTGATTCTATTACATAGAATGCATGGGGCACCTAGTAGTATTATATGTGATAACACAAGTTAGTAGTTTATAGCATCATTAAGATCGTCGAGTTACCAACTTAGTTTTTTATAGTATCACTGAAAACGTCGGTTTACTTTACCAAGTTTATTTGGTAATAGAATACTGATGAGTCATATTTATATACATTTGTATGTCTCCCCTTGAGTTGATTTTGATAGTTTTCGAGCTAAAATATGCCGTTTACATGTCATTTATGCTAGAATGAGATACTCCCGCATTTCGGTGTTTTTAATGCAGCTATGAAGCATTTGTGGAACAAAAGACTATATTGAGCACCACGGAGTTGGCATGGAGGAACACACGAAGCATGGCACGGAAATTTAGGAAAATAAAGGAAGAGAGTTGAAGAAGCGAGAAGTAAGGAAGCTAGGCGAGCAAAAGAAGAGCTTCATATAACTAGTACCTACTTTGAAGAACTATATATCGGGTCCTACAAATGATAATCAGGTGATTCCAATTGGAGGTGAAAGCTTATCCTCTTTGCTTTCTAACGCCACAAAAATCGCTTGATTCGGACAAGTAACGAAGAAATGGTGGCCGTTTGAAGTTCAGTGCGCGAAGCAGGAATTACGCGCTGAGACGAACTCGATCGAGTTCACATCAACTCGATCGAGTTACTACTTAAAATTCCTTAAATTCAAATGTCGAGAGTTGGGCACTTTGGAAAAGTGAAACTCGATCGAGTTTACCTCAACTCGATCGAGTTCTCCCAGTTTATGATCTACGCGCTATTTCCTAAAGTTGGTTTATGTTTACTATAAATACCCAATTAGCCTAATATTATTATTGACGTTTTATTTATCCTAGAACCTCTCTAAAAACCCTTAGTTTAGTTTATTGCTATTATTTTCCGGATCTAAGCTTGTTCTTATTATTATTAGGGTACTTTGCTAATCTTTCTTTAATAATTGTTATTCAATCATTATTCATCTTTTATTGGTGTTCATCATGTTTTCTCCTATTATAATTGTTGTTGATTCTGTTAGTATGCGTAGCTAATTTCTTAATCTAGGGTGAAAAGGGATCTGGGTTAATGAAAGGGGATTAATGAATCGATTAGTAGTTTAGCCGCATGAATTATCGTTTGATTGTTGTTCTTAATCTAATTGTTTGATTTAGGCCTGAATCTTATAATTAATATCGCATAAACTAGGATTATTGCCGATCGGATCAATAAAACTAGTATAGGCTATGACAATCAGATAGAGTGACTTAATTATAGCAATCGTACATGTTAAGTTTAGATCTAAAGATCATATTCGAGTCGATCAAAATCATATGACCTTAGGTAATTCGTCTGACCTCATAATTGATGAAATTACATCCCCGGACAATTGACCCAGTGAACTTGATCCCTAGACCTTTTAATATTCTTGATTTCAATCTACTTTTATTGTCATTAGTTGTTAGTTGAACAAACCAAACCCCTACAAATCGTTACCTTGAGACAGACTTAGTATAGCAAATAGATTTACAGCCTCCTTGTGGATACGATACCTGACTTACCGCTAGCTTCTAGTTAGTAGTACTTGGGGTTACTTTGATTAAGGGGATACGACTTTACCCTTGTCAAATAAACCTAAATTTACCAAAAATTCAAACTGTGCTGTGAATGGGAGAAAATAAAATCTCGGGGGTGATTCAGATGAGGATTGACGATTAACCATCAGTTCCTATAACAATAACGCAACAAAAACGTTGTGGCATTTGGTATTTAACTATATCAGTTGTATAACATTTGGATATTGTTAGATTATAGAGTTACCGTTCTTATTGTTTCACGCACCATCTATTTTTTAACCGAAGCAGTCGTTTAGTATTTGCAATTAAGATTGCTTATCCTTAAAAGCTTCTTGAAAAATATATAATACGACCCATAGTTTGGTAGATTTGTGAAAACTTCTTTGTAAACAATATCCATCGTGTGGCCTTGATATATTTCGTCTCTATCATATCATCGATGTAGAAACTTTAATCCTCGGCTCAGAACTGCTACGTAAAGATGTCCATTACTATAAACTGGTTTCGACATATAAACTCATAAATGATTAAGTGTTTGTCCCTAACCTCTCCGTTTAAGAATAAAAGGGATCTTTGTATCTGAGGAAGTCATTACGTACTATTCTCGGGTTGAGTACCTTTTGCAGACGTTGGAACCCGTAATTATCTTCCCTTCTACTACAGGTCTCGTTAGATAATCCTTTTACGGAGTTAATATTCTTTAACAACATAATCGACATACCACACTTGGTAGAGAATACCACTATGAGTAAAATTAAAAAATTACCATATTGGCACGTGTACAAAATTAATACAGAAGATCATTGTCAAGAGGACGAAGTACATTTAGTATGAAATTCCTAAAATTAATGCGTTTTGCTCCCAAAGTCCAACCCGACTAAAATACTCTACCAAGTCTCGCATAATGAAAAAAATGACTCATTAAATCAATGATATCATATGGGAGAAGGGACATGCATGATGAAGGTAGTCCTTCTCATACCCGTATTTGATAGAAAAATTTCATTCCCTTACTTGTCATACTACCTTTCTTGGGTAAAAATTTTCAAAACCATAACCACCTCATCCTGTGAATATCTTAAAACAATTCCATTTCATTTAATTGTTATATACTCGTTTGTTCTATAACTTTCTCAACTTATTCTGACATTAGTTTTACCCATGTCAAATGCTCATGGTTGGTATGATTTAAAATTATGTTCGAGCCTAAAGCTTTATTTACATTCGCTGCATCCAAAACAAATGCGATATAATTGGACACTCATGAGCCATGATAGATTTTCCTATTTCATCAAATTTACTTTTTTTTTATTGTAAAGCTAACCATTTTCTTATATTGAAAAGCTAACTTTTATTTTGCACCAATTGATTATTTATTCTGTTCACCATCATTATAAAGTATATACCTATCTTGTGTTATAATGTCTAAAATGGTAATATATATTCTGAACCAATAGTTATTTATTCTATTCATCGAGTTTATAAAATTTAATAAGGAACTTGAGATCAAGTCATAACAATAAGTTTAAAAGTAAGTAAACATAAGTAGAAAAAACATCAAAAAGAAATTTATTTGATATAAAGTCGAGAGATCATGAAATACTCATATTTAGGCCCTATTTGCAAGACAAATCTTATTTGTCCAAATCTTCATCTACCTTATTTTTTTTATAAGTACTTGATAAATAACTTAT
>JAGPOY010003174.1:0-13554 GCA_018983105.1 Silene uniflora
ACACATTAATATCTAATAACACGGAGACGATTTATAATCAAATACCGCATCACACATTTTAGCTACGCGGGTCGAATCACGCAAGAGATTAAGGAGAGAGTGGGCGAAGCCCACTCTCACCCTAATCCATTCGGCCGAGTAATACAAAAGAGAGGGATCTCTCTTTTGTCACTTACTCCATTCATTTTTCACACAACTAGGGTTTTGAGAACATTTCCTCTCATCTCCCTCGATCTCACAGAAAACTCACAAGAGTCCTCCCCATATTGCAAGGCAATCGGAGGACATTTCTAGCACAAGCGGCATCGTCTCACGCGGGTTTTGGGTGCAAACTATAGGAGGAAATCTACGTTGATTTCTGATCTTAGGCCAATTGCACAGGACCAAAGGTTATTTCTTATCTCGCATTTTCGTTTATCACATTTCGTATATGACGCGTAGTTTTACATAGTAAATTTTCGTTATAGTCCTACAAGTTAAGGGTAAATATACGGATATATACCCACATCCACGACCTGGCACCGAATGTTTTTAAACATTTAGGACTCCATACGCAGTCACTATGTCCTACGAGGTATTCTTATAACTCGTATCCGTGATCCATCAGTCAACTGTTTGACTTATGGCTCGTTGAACCCACCATCAATCAACTTCACAAAATAATAGCCAGAGTTATCAGCTGATGTAGGCGATTACGGACCAAAACAAATATAATGTTATTCAGTTCACTTTGTGGCGTTCAATGTTGTCGTACAATCCACATGAAAACCAAAATATTAAATAAAACGATGAAGTTATAAATAGTATATGAAAAAGATGTATCTAATCCATAAGCAACTACTACAACTCAGGAACACATTTAATTTCCATGGAAATAACGTGCCCTTCATGCTTATCATATCTCAACGGTTTAGTGAGAGGGTCCGCGATGTTATCTTCCGAAGCAATCTTGTCTATCACTATCTCCTCTTGCTCCACGTAATCTCGGATTAAGTGAGCTTTCCGATGTACATGTCTAGATTTGTTGCTAGACTTAGGCTCCTTAGCCTGGAAGATGGCACCTCTATTATCACAATAGATGGTGATTGGGTCATTCGAACTAGGAACTATGGTTAGTCTTTTTAAGAACTGACGCATCCATATAGCTTCCTTTGCAGCTTCCGAAGCGGCATAGTACTCGGACTCAGTAGTAGAATCTGCTACAACTTCTTGCTTGGAACTCTTCCAGCTGACCGCAGCACCATTAAGAGTAAAGACGAATCCAGATTGAGATTTGAAGTCATATCGATCCGTTTGGAATCTAGCATCTGCGTAACCGATTGCGCATAGCTTAGTATCTCCTCCATAAGTCAATACCCAATCCTTAGTCCTCCGTAGGTACTTAAGGATGTTTTTAACAGCCAACCAGTGTGTTTCACCTGGTTTCCCTTGGTACCGACTCGTCATACTCAATGCATATGCCACGTCTGGACGTGTGCATATCATGGCATACATGATCGATCCTATGGATGCATAAGGAATGCGACTCGACCTCTTTCGGTGTCTTGGGTGCCTGAGTCTTGCTCAAATGCATCCCAGAAGTCATTGGAAGGTACCCCTTCTTGGAGTTGGTCATGCTGATCCTCTCAAGAATCTTATCTATATAAGACTCCTGACTGAGAGATAACATCTGTCGTGTCTATAGATACGGATTCCCAATATGCGTTGTGCCTCACCCAGATCTTTCATCTGGAAATGGTTCTTTTACCATACTTTTACCGAAGATAAGAGAGGAATGTCATTCCCAATCAAGAGTATGTCATCGACATACAATATCAAGAAGACAATCTTGCTCCCACTCGACTTGACATACAAGCATGGTTCCTCGACCGATCGAGTGAATCCATTCTCTTTTATCACCTGGTCGAAACGATGATTTCAACTCCGAGAAGCTTGCTCAAGTCCATAAATGGAACGCTTAAGCTTGCACACTTTCTTAGGATTTTTAGGATCAATGAAACTTTCGGGTTGTACCATGTACAATTCCTCCTCCAAATAACCGTTTAAGAAGGCGGTTTTCACATCCATTTGCCAAATTTCATAGTCATGAAAAGCGGCAATTGCTAAGATTATCCGAATGGAACGCAGCATAACTACGGGTGCAAAGATTTCATCATAATGCAATCCGTGCACTTGAGTGAAACCTTTTGCCACTAGTCGTGCCTTATAGGTATCTGGTTGCCCTTCTACAGAATGCTTTATTTTATAAAGCCATTTGCACTGAAGAGGTCGTACCTTATTAGGTAAGTCAACAAGATCCCATACGTCATTCTCATACATGGAGTCCATCTCGGATTGCATGGCTTCAAGCCCTAGCTTAGAGTCGGAACAGGTCATGGCACCTTTATAGGTAGCGGGTTCATTACTCTCTAGGAGCAAAACGTCATTGCCATCATTCTCCTCGACCATACCGATGTATCTGTCTGGAGGAATGAAGACTCTGCCCGACCTCCTAGGTTCCTCAGGAGTATTAACCGCAGCAGAAGTTGAAGGAACATCTTCCTCCATCGGTTGCTCGGTTGTTGGTTCTTGATTCTCTGACAGTTCGAAGGTTCTATTACTTGACTTGTTCTTGAGAAACTCTTTCTCTAAGAACGTCGCACTAGCTAGCCGCAACAAAAACTCGATGTTCGATAGGCGAATAGAAGTAATGACCAAACATTCCTTTTGGATAACCAATAAAGTATGTCTTGACCGATCGTGGGCCGAGCTTATCCTCGTGTCTCCACTTGACATAAGCCTCGCAGCCCCAAACCCGAATAAAGGACAAGTTAGGGACCTTTCCCTTCCATATCCTCATATGGAGACTTGTCTACAGCTTTAGACGGACTTCGGTTAAGTATAAGAGCAACTGACAAAAGAGCATAACCCCATAATTAATCAGGTACTACCGTGTGACTCATCATGGATCGAACCATATCAAGTAAAGTTCGATTTCTTCGTTCGGACACACCATTTAATTGAGGTGTTCCAGGTGGAGTTAACTGTAAAACAATTCCACAGTCTTTAAGGTGTTGATCAAACTCATTTGAAAGATATTCGCCACCACGATCTGATCGAAGTGCTTTAACCTTTCTTCCCAGTTGGTTCTCAACCTTATTTTGGAATTCCTTGAATTTATCAAAGGACTCACTTTTATGCTTCATTAAGTAGACATATCCGTATCTACTCAAATCATCCGTGAAAGTGATAAAATATCTATAGCCATCTCTTGCGTTAATTGACATAGGTCCACATACATCAATATGTATGAGTCCTAATAGGTCACTAGCGCGCATTCCAACACCTTTGAAGGAAATTCGAGTCATTTTGCCGATAAGACATGATTCACACGTGCCAAATGATTCAAAATCAAATGTCGAGATAGTCCCATTCTGTATGAGCTTCTTTATACGTTTTTCATTTATGTGTCCCATACGACAATGCCATAGATACGTTTGATCTTTGTCACCAACCTTTACTTTCTTATTATTCACATGTAATACTATGGTTTGATCTAAGACATAAATACCATTCATGGAAACTGCTTTGCCATAAATCATTTTATTCAAAGAGAAAATACAGCTATTGTTCTTTATTGTAAATGAAAAGTCGTCCTTATCAAGTACGGAAACAGAAATAATGTTCTTAGATAAACTGGGTACATAGTTGTTGAGCCCAGATTAGCCTGGTCAGATTAATGGGTAGTCAGCTTAGTACAAGGTAATCAACCTAGCTGCAGTCCGGACTATTCCACGAACAAAGGCAATGAAACAAAAGCAGTATCCGATCAGGGTAAAGTAAAGGCTGAACAATTAAAGAAAGAACTACCCCTAGCCCGCCTACCCTGGTCAGAACAACAGCCATCAACAGAAGAAAAGAAGCAAAGGCCTACTTTTCAGGAAGACCCAGTCAAAAACCCTAAGGAATATCAGAAAACGTGTACAAAAGCAGTTGAAGAAGTGAGGATCAGGCTGAATCAGTCAAGGCGGATTAATAGGGAACATGCCCTATTAATCCGGAACAACCTTGCAACCAGTGAGAAGGACGTTGGATAGCCAACGACTAAAATGAAGAATATATAAAGAGAACCTAGGTCATTTGGTAGGGAGGATAATTTCGGATTAAGTACTTACTCTACTCAAACCTTGTATTTTCAGAAATAAGATCATTTGTATCATCCCGTTCAGAAAACAATTAGGAAAAGTCAGTTTACTATTATTTGTCTCTCTTAAGTTACTATATTTCTTTCATATTCTTGAGCTAGATACCGTGCATTCATTCCATAAAGTGTCAAGTCCATACAAGCATTTTTAGGATAAAACAATTGGCGCCCACCGTGGGGCATCTAGTTCATTAAACCTCAAAAAATTCCCAATCCTTTATCAATACTCTCGCAAAAAAATGTCAACACCAACCACAGAAGAGCAACTGACTGCTGCGTTAGCCCAGATCAAAGAATTGAAATCAATCAGGGAAAAGGCAGACCAGGCAGAGGCTGAACTGGAGAAACTCAAAAAATAAGAGTCAAACTTGAAGAAAAGGTTGGAGGATAAGGCTTTAGGCTCTAAAACTAGGTTTGAGCCTGGAACTCCATTCTTATCTATCGTCAAGCAAATTGATTTCACCAGTTACACAACCCCGGAGAAGACCCCAACCCCTGGTCCGGAAAATGATCCGAATACAGGGATGGACAAGACTAATGCAGCTATCATGATGGTTATGCTCCAGGAAATCCAAAAACTCCATAACAAGATTGAAAATATTCCTGGAGTACCAGATCCTGTTCAGGAAGTGGAAGCTGACAGCTTTGCTGACTCTCCCTTTGCAGAAGAGATAGCAAAGATTGATCTTCGAAAGAAATTCTCGGTTCCATCAATGAGAACTTATGATGGGACCACAGATCCACAAAATCATGTTGCCATATTCAAACAAAAAATGTTGGCAGCCTCGATACCCAGTGAACTCAGGCAGGTGTGTATGTGCAAAGGCTTTGGCACTACTCTGACTTGACCAGCAATGCAATGGTTCATCAATCTTCCCCTGGGAAGCATCAAGAGCTTTGTGGATCTAGTCAATGCCTTCAACCAGCAGTTTGCAAGCAGCAGGGATATGGCAAAGAGACCTAGCAACCTGTTCAGAGTGAAGCAACTCCCAGAAGAGTCCGTCAAAGATTTCCTGGCTAGATTTGTCAAAGAAATGGTGGCCATACCCAGATGTGATGAGGAAACAGCAGTGGAGGCATTCAGACAAGGAGTCCGGCCAGATAGTGATATCTATACAGATCTCACCAAGAAAGCCTGTCCTACCTTTGCAACTGTCCACTCAATTGCATTGAGCATGTTAGATTGGAAGAAGATCTCAACTTCAGGACAAACTCATCCGGAGGAAAGCAGAATTATATGCAGACCAGTAGAAAGAGTTCCAACTATAAAGGAAACAACCCAAGACCTTCTCCCTATTCCAGACCTGAACGATCAGAAGTCAACATAGCCCAAGAAGGCAGAGGGAGTACCAGACTTGCACCATGACAGCCTGGTCATAACAATGCAAATTGGCACAGCCAAAGTCTCCAGAATCCTGATAGATGGAGGCAGTTCAGTCAACCTGATAATGATGGATGTGCTGAAAACTATGAAGATAAACGAAGATCAGATCATAAAGAGGTCAAGTGTCTTAGTTGGATTCAGTGGAGAAACCAAGAGCACCCTGGGAGAGATCAGCTTACCAACATATGCAGAGGGAGTAGCGTCCTTTGAGAGGTTTGGAGTCCTGGACTGCCTATCATCATATAATGTGATCCTGGGCAGACCTTGGATTCATAATGTCAAGGCCATTCCATCCACCTACCATCAGTGTGTGAAGATTCCAACAGAGTGGGGAGTAACTACGATTAGAGAAGAACATAAAGCGGCCCAGGAATGCTATTCCCAGGCCTTAAAACCATCCAAGTCAGGTAATTCCCTCGCATAGCAATTAAAGTCCCCTGTCAGGGATGCTTATGTAGCGGAGTCCCAGATGGAAACAGGTGAAGTCATCCTGGATCAAGAATACCCTGACAGGTAAGTACTAGTTGGATCTGATACGCCTGATTCAGTCAGGCCTGATCTAATTAATTTTCTCAAAACTAAGATGGCATGCTTTGCTTGGTCAAATTTTGATATGACTGGAATAGATTCTAGCGTTATTACTCATAAGTTGAATATTGACAAAGCATATAAGCCTGTGCAGTAAAAAAGAAGAAAGTTCGCTGCAGAAAGGAATGAAATCATCAATGAGGAGGTTGACAAATTGCTAGATATGGGGATGATCAGAGAAGTGATGTACCCAGACTGGCTCGCCAATGTGGTGGTGGTACAGAAAAAGAATGGAAAATGGAGAGTCTGTGTAGACTACACTGATCTGAATAAGGCCTGCCCGAAAGATCCATTCCCCTTACCACACATTGACGTCATGGTAGATGCAACTTCAGGCCATGAAATGCTGACCTTCATGGATGCTTCAAGTGGATTCAATCAGATAAAAATGCACCCAGCAGACCAGGAAAACACGGCATTCATTATAGAAAGAGGTATATATTGTTATACTGTTATGCCTTTTGGGTTGAAAAATGCAGGGGCAACATATCAAGGACTGGTCAACATGATGTTCAAAGATCAAATTGGGGATAATATGGAAGTCTACATTGACGACATGGTAGTGAAGTCCAAAAAAGCAGCAGACCATGTCAAAGACCTGGAGAAGGCATTCCAAATCCTGGAAAAGTTCAATATGAAGTTAAACCCCTCCAAGTGCCACTTTGGAGTCTCTGTAGGCAAGTTCCTAGGCTACATGGTGACAAAAGAGATGATTAGAAGCCAGCCCAGAACAGATAAAGGCTATCCTGGAATTAGAACCACCCAAGAGCGTAAAAGACATCCAGAAGCTGACTGGAAGGGTAGCTGCCCTGAACAGATTCATTTCAAGATCTTCAGAAAGGTGCAAATCATTCTATAATCTGCTCAGGAAAAACAAGGACTTCCTCTGGACTCCTGATCATCAGGAATCCTTTGAGGATTTAAAAGTGTACCTGTCTACCCCACCTCTCCTAGCCAAGCCAGTAAAAGATGAACCGCTGACGGTATATCTCTCAGTAACTGAGGCTGCGGTAAGTGGAGTCCTGGTCAAAGAACTAGATGGGCAACAACACCCTGTCTACTATGTAAGTAGGAGTCTTTTGGACGCAGAGATGAGGTATGGCTTGCTTGAAAGATATGTTTTAGCTTTGATTATGTGCTATACAAAATTGAGAACTTACTTTGAGAGTCACCCTATAATAGTTAGGACCAACCTACCTATAAGATCTGTCCTGCGAAAGCCTGAGTTGTCCGGACGCATTTGCAAGTGGTCTGTCCAGCTTAGTACCTATAATATTACATTTGAACCCAGGACAACGATTAAATCCCAGGCCTTAGCAGACTTTGTGGCTGATTTCAGTCCCACCCTTGAACCTGACTCAATTAAAGAGATACACAAGTTAAATAGCGACCAGACTAGCCTAGAATGGACTTTGTCTATTGATGGTGCATCCAATGCAAGGGGGACATGCCTAGGTGTGGTACTTAAATCGCCACAAGGGGATAAGATAGTACAGGCTATTAGTGGTGCATTTGATGCAACAAACAACGAAGCAGAATATGAAGCCCTGATAGTCGGACTAAAGGTATGTATCGACCTAGGTGTCAAGAGCCTAAAGGTATGTACTGTTTCTCTTCTGATTGCAAATCAAGTTAATAAGGTATATGCTGCAAACGACCCAAAAACGATACTTTACTTAGAAATTGTCGAGAACTTAAAGAATAAATTCACCAATTTTGACATTGACCAAATACCCAGGGATTTGAATAGCCAGGCTGACGCCTTGGCTGGACTGGGACCCAATTTCAGTCCCCCTGATTTTGATAACATTCCCATTGTCCATCTACTAGAATCATCGATAGAGAAAAGGGATCAGACCTTTCCAATATATGTTAACAACTCATGGACCAAACCTTATTATGACTGGCTCCTCCAGGGGATATTGCCTCTAAACAGGCAAGATGCTAGAGCCCTTCAAACAAAAGCTGCCTCATATACTATTATTAATAATGCACTCTACAAAAAATCACAGGCCGGACCATATCTCAGATGCCTGGAACCACGAGAGGCCAAACAAGTGTTGTCAAAAATACATGAAGGGCACTGTGGAAATCACAAAGGTGGCAGGAGCTTAGCAAGTAAAGTGCTCAGGACAGGCTATTTTTGGCCTACATTGAGGGTGGATTGCTTGGAATTCAGTACGAAATGCAAAGCATGCCAAATCCATGCACCATTCATCCACCCGCCATCTGAAGAGCTACACTCAATTTCTGCCCCCTGGCCATTCATGAAATGGGGGATGGATATTGTAGGCAAGATGCCCCGAGCTCCAAGTCAAAAAGTATTCATGTTAGCAATGACGGACTACTTTTCAAAATGGATTGAAGCAGACTCATTCAGCCAAGTCAAGCAAGAGGATGTGATCTCATTCATTAGAAAAAACATCATTTGTAGATATGGGATCCCATCAGAGATAGTCTGTGACAATGGAAGTCAGTTCATAGGTCACAAGACAATAGCATTTTTGTGAAGCCTGGAACATTAAACTCGTCACCTCAACTCCAGGCTACCCAAAAGTAAATGGTCAGGCAGAATCAAGCAATAAGATAATCATAAGTTGCCTGAAGAAAAAGTTGAAGAAAAGAAAAGGTAAATGGACTGAAGAGCTACCGTACGTACTATGGGTTGATAGAACAACACCCAAAACAGCAACAGGGCAAACTCCGTTCTCCCTGGTCTACGGATGTGAAGCAGTGATCCCAGTAGAAATTGACATCCCATCAGCCAGGTATAGCCTGAATACCGTAACCAGCAATACTCCCCTGGTGGAGGACAACTTGGACTTGACAGAAGAATTAAGAAATACAGCCAGCATCAGACTGGCCGCCTATCAGCAAACATTGGCAAAAAGTTACAACAAAAACGTCAAAGCCAGAATATTCAGAGTAGGAGACTTAGTTCTCAGAAAAGTCTTTCAAAATACAAAAGAGGAGAACGCAGGAAAGTTAGTTCCAGCATGGGAAGGTCCCTACCTGATCGACTCAATTGTTGGTCAAGGCGCATACAGGCTATAAACCCTGGACGGTGAGATGATTCCCAGAGGTTGGAATGTTACTCATTTAAAATTATTTCATATATAGCTCATATCCTTCAGTCCAGGTATGATTAATAGCTCAAAATTGTTCTCTGCTTAGCCTAATTGTTGCAACTTGTATAAACCGTGATATTATATGAATAAAAGTACCTTATATGTTTTTCTTCTATATGCCTGGTTTCTTCTATATGCCTAATTATTTGACAACATTCAATTATGTTTCCATCCTTATATAAGTATTTATTTTACTCACTCAAATCTTAAATTTTTATTTTGTTCCGTGCATTCATTTAGACTACATTTCACTCAAACAAACCTTTAAGATTAAGGGCCACCCTACCAGCATACTAGTTACAAAAAATGAGTACAAACTTCAGCTGCAAAAAACATAAAAATTACTGAGCTCAGTTAGAATAACAAGCTAAGGGAAAATCACCCTGATCTGCTTGTCGTGGGTAATAAGCCCTCCAGATATGCAAAAACCATAAGCCCTTCGGACAGGCAAATGTTCCACCCACCAATAATAAAAAAAAATAAAACCTGGCCAGAACCAGCACAAAACCTGGCCAGAACCAGTTCAAGACCCAGCCAAAATACTAGCACAGAATTAGTACAAAACTCACAACTCAACCTAGAAAGAGATACACTCAGAGTTAGTACAAAACTCACAACTCAACCTAGAATTAGTACAAAACTCACAACTCAACCTAGAAAGAGATACACTCACAACAACACTGGCCAACCACATAAAAATTCTTTCCAGGGACTTCCCCCCTGGATGAGATTCACTACCAAACAAAAAAATATTAATTCCAGGGAACATCCCCCCCCCCCGGATGGGCCAAAAATTTACCAAAGATAAAAACAATATAAACTAAGCCACCTTGGAAACCGGAGCTGAACCAGACCCCTCCTTAGCTTCATCAACTCACTAGATTTACCCTGAGAAGAAGAAGACTCCACTTCTTCCTCTTCAGCACCGAGGCAAGCCAAGTCAGGGAAGCGCTCATCCAGGATCCTCTCATCCTGATCAGGGTCCTATGCAGCCCGAGAAGCTTCAGGATCTCTCATAGCGTCCACACGCCCTTTACTAAAGAAATACTGAGCAGCATCAACCAACATGGCCTCATCCAGCTCTTTCTCAGCCCCCAGCTCTTCATTCTTCTTCAGTAGCTCCTGCACAGCCAACTTCTCAGCAGCCAACTCATCCCGGACAACCTTCTCAGCATTTTTGGCCGCTATCTCACAAACCCTGCTGGCCCTGGCCGCATCCTGAGCAGAAGCAAGTTGAGACTTCAACACCGTCTCCCTGGCCTCCAAGCTGCTCACCTCATTTTCCAAAGCATCGACGCGTGCCTGGGAGTTTATCAGCTGACAACCACTGATCAAGCCACCATCCAGAAGCTACACAAGTCAATAACCAGACAGGTTAGGAAGTTAAGAACACAAAAAAAGTAAGGAAAAACAATACAAGAATGGGGCAAGGAATATACCTCTTTAGCCTGGTGGGTAGCAGCAGCCAACGTAACCATCAAGGCCTTTGCTGAAGCCACTAGCCTGGCTGAAGACTCAAAAGTATCAGCAAGTAATCCCTGATCAACAGCCTGGGAGAAGTCACTCAGCTCAGCCAGAGCAGCCTTCAAATCTCCAACCTGACCAGGAATTTGTCTGATTGGCTGAGCAGCAATAGCCTCAGATGGCTCCCCTTCCTCCTCCTCGTCAGCATCACCAATAGTGACCATTTTCCTCTTCTTCGAAGAGCTGGCAACCCCAGGGGAACCTGCCAGGGCTAGCTTTTCAGGAATGGGTTGAGGAGAGACCAGCACATCCAGAGTCTTCTCACTATCACTCTCAGAAGCTCCTTTGCACTTGGACTCCTCAGTAATCTTGGCCAAACCTGCCTTCAGAGTAGAAGCAGAAAAGCTGGCCAGTCTAGCAGAAGATCTGTAAACTGTACAGAACAGAAAGGCGTTTGCATAAGAATAAGAATATTACAACGAATACAAAAGAAAAACATAATAAAGAATAAATAAAAAGATCCAGGAATCTACCAGAAGTAGAGGTGGGAACAGCCCTACTCTTTCCTGGCTTGAGACTGCCCAGTGCAGGCTTCATATAGCGAGGCAAAGGTCCCTTGCACAAGCTGGTAGGACAAGTACGCTCACTCTCAAGAATAGCAAGGAAAGTCGCAATCCTGTCAGCAGACCCCTCGTCAGGGTCCACTTTCCAATCAGCAACTACAAAACATAACAAAAAAGGTATATCACAAACTCAGAACTCAATCTTGAATATACGTCAACTGAATAGAAATGCAGGGAGAGATCTTACCAGTAGACATAGCTGGATACCTCAGGTAATCCATTCCAGGGCCAAGAGTCTCTGTCCGGACGAATAGGTAAGTCTTCGCCCAGCCTTTGTCATCCCCTGAATCGAGGTTGGTGATCAAGGGAGACATTTTTCTTCTAATCCGGAGATTAAAGCGACCATTTGAATAGTTCCTAAACTGGTACACTGACTTGATATCATTAGCAGTCAAGGTAAGATTGTGCTTCCTGCACAGATTCTCTATTGAGTGCACCACCTTCCAAATCATAGGCATGACCTGGAAAGGAGACACTTCCATGCTACGCATTACGTCAACCATGAGTGGGGTGAAAGGTAGTTGACATCCAGCCTTGAAAGCCCCTTCATGGATGCAGAACCAACCGGTTGAGGTCCAATTGGCCCTGACAGGACAATTCTCAGGTATCCATACCTCAACCGCCTCAGGTATGATTTTATTTTCCCTCAATACTTGATCATAGTTAGTCTTAAACAAGTTAGGGTCCTTGAATGAAGAATCCAAAGACTCCACAGGCTCAAAAACAGAATCCTGATACCTGAAAGCCATGGCCCTAGCAGGAGGGTCAGTAATCATTACCTCCTCTTCTTGAGCAGGAATTTCCTCTTCTTGAGCAGGAATTTCCTCGACTATCTGAGCAGGTTTCTGGGCAGCAGCACGTTTCTTTGGTGCCATTTTTCCTAAAAATTTAAATAGAACACTTGGAGAATGTTTTAATTGAGAAATTTTATTTGATTTTGAGAACAGACTAATTTTGAGAAAAAGTTGAGATTGAATTTTTGCAGAATTTTGTGGATTTTAAATCGAAGAAGAAAGAACTTGAGTAGTAGAGTTGTGGTAGGAGTCAAAAGCCTTATCTACTCCTATTTATAGGGAAATCTCAACCTTAACGGGTAAAAACACTAGGGGCAAGCAAACTCCAACCATAGGCCCACAAACTAGCCATTAACTGTAATTAAATGCCAGACAGTGAACAGTTGAAGCTCAACGGATAGTTAAGCAACGGATTCTTTTGCAATTTTATTTCTAGACAGGTTGACATAATATTCCTGACCTGATCAGACATAAATAATATGTCAAGGGGCAATTGTTGAGTCCAGATTAGCGTGGTCAGATTAATGGGTAATCAGCTTAGTACAAGGTAATCAACCTAGCTGCAGTCCGGACTATTCCACGAACAAAGGCAATGAAACAAAAGCAGTATCCGATCAGGGTAAAGTAAAGGCTGAACAATTAAAGAAAGAACTACCCCCAGCCCACCTACCCTGGTCAGAACAACAGCCATCAACAGAAGAATAGAAGGAAAGGCCTACTTTTCAGGAAGACCCAGTCAAAAACCCTAAGGAATATCAGAAAACGTGTACAAAAGCAGTTGAAGAAGTGAGGATCAGGCTGAATCAGTCAAGGCGAATTAATAGGGAACATGCCCTATTAATCCGGAACAACCTTGCAACAAGTGAGAAGGACGTTGGATAGCCAACGACTAAAATGAAGACGATATAAAGAGAACCTAGGTCATTTGGTAGGGAGGATAATTTCGGATTAAGTACTTACTCTACTCAAACCTTGTATTTTCAGAAATAAGATCATTTGTATCATCCTGTTCAGAAAACAATTAGGAAAAGTCACTTTACTATTATTTGTCTCTCTTAAGTTACTATATTTCTCTCATATTCTTGAGCTAGATACCCTGTATTCATTCCATAAAGTGTCTAGTCCATACAGGCATTTTTAGGATAAAACAATAGTAACAGTTATATAAATATAACTCAAAACCGCTCGGGAGTTGGATTACATATGTTCCCATCGAGACTGCAGCAACTCTTGCTCCATTCCCGACTCTCAGGTCCACATCACCCTTTGCGATAGGTGTGATGTTTCTTAGGCCCTGCAGATGATTACACAGATGAGAACCACAACCAGTATCAAGTACCCAAGTTCCGAAACTTGCATGGTTAATCTCAATCATATGAATATAAGATGA
>JAGPOY010003175.1:2614-16168 GCA_018983105.1 Silene uniflora
TTGTGATGCTAATTTGTTTGCAATAATGATTTGACAGGCTGATGGTCAGATGCCAAGTGATGTAACCGTTGGAGGAGGGGATGATGCTTTCAACACCTTCTTTAGTGAAACTGGAGCAGGGAAGCATGTTCCTCGTGCTGTCTTTGTTGACCTTGAGCCTACTGTCATTGATGAGGTGAGGACTGGAACATACCGTCAGCTCTTCCACCCCGAGCAGCTCATCAGTGGAAAGGAGGATGCTGCCAACAACTTTGCCCGTGGTCACTACACCAGTGCGTATCTCCAACCGTTGTTTTAACACTCCTATGTTTATCTTTTCGAAGTAAAATTTTCAGAATCTGATGGTGTATGTTTGAATGACAGTTGGCAAGGAGATCGTTGATCTCTGTTTGGACCGCATCCGTAAGCTAGCTGACAACTGCACTGGGCTTCAAGGGTTTCTTGTGTTCAATGCTGTTGGTGGAGGTACTGGATCCGGTCTTGGATCCCTCCTCTTAGAACGTCTTTCTGTTGACTATGGCAAGAAATCCAAGTTGGGCTTCACCATTTACCCATCTCCTCAGATTTCAACCTCTGTTGTTGAGCCTTACAACAGTGTCCTTTCAACCCACTCCCTTCTGGAACACACTGATGTTGCTGTTTTGCTTGACAATGAAGCCATCTATGACATCTGCAGGCGCTCCCTAGACATTGAGCGTCCCACTTACACCAACTTGAACCGTCTAATTTCTCAGGTGACTATCCTGTGTTCTGCATTCAATTATTACTCCATTGATCCTATTTAGATTGTCCTTATTTGACTTTAGTGGGCAAAAAATATCAACTTCTTTTTTTCTCGTCTGCTTCAAAAATATTATTACAGGAAAATATTTGTTCCAAGACATGAGATAAACTTTGTATTTTCACATATCTTTGGAGAATTTATGGCTGTAGTTGGCATCGTTTAACTGTGAACATCAAATAAGGGCGATAAATGTGCAGAGTTATTGTAACTTGGCTTGACTGATAGAAATCGTGTTATGTGACTGTAATTCTGTTCTATTTTCTTAGGTCATCTCATCCCTGACTGCATCTCTGAGATTTGATGGTGCCCTTAATGTGGATGTCAATGAGTTCCAGACCAATCTTGTACCATACCCAAGGATCCACTTTATGCTTTCCTCATATGCCCCTGTCATCTCTGCCGAGAAGGCTTACCATGAGCAGCTCTCAGTGGCCGAGATCACAACTAGCGCCTTCGAACCATCTTCCATGATGGCCAAGTGTGACCCACGTCATGGCAAGTACATGGCCTGCTGTTTGATGTACCGTGGTGATGTAGTCCCCAAGGATGTCAATGCTGCTGTGGCCACCATCAAGACCAAGCGCACCATCCAGTTTGTTGACTGGTGCCCAACTGGTTTCAAGTGTGGTATCAACTACCAGCCTCCAAGTGTCGTCCCTGGTGGTGATCTAGCTAAGGTGCAGAGGGCTGTCTGCATGATCTCCAACTCGACTAGTGTTGCTGAGGTGTTCTCGAGGATTGACCATAAGTTTGACCTCATGTATGCCAAGAGGGCCTTTGTGCATTGGTATGTGGGTGAGGGTATGGAGGAAGGTGAGTTCTCTGAGGCTCGTGAGGACCTTGCTGCCCTTGAGAAGGATTACGAGGAGGTTGGCGCTGAGGGTGCCGAGGATGATGATGAAGGTGAATACGAGGACTAGATGTGCTTGCAGTTTACCTCTAAGAAACGACTTACTATGCTTAAGATTTCCTTTGTTTTCGGTGTGTTTTAAAACTTTATTTCAGGAGGCTCGTTCTCTATGTAGCTTTGTATGGATAATTTCTTTATGCAATCCAATGGATTTGGTAATGTTGGAGTACCTTGTTGGCTAGTTGTTTTCGACTCGTCTGATTCTCCCCCAAAGTAATTAACCACATTCGACCTACATTTAATTACATCGTTACTTTCAGTGTTAGTGTGTGTTTGGCCTAACTTTTCAAAGTGTTTTTGAACTCAAAAACACTTTTTGGCCAAATACATCCTATATTTAAAAGTTAAAAATAGTTTCTAAAAAACTCAAATAACACATTTTTGCCCATAAAAATAGAAACAGTTATTTGATGTTTCTGATTCTCGAAAACTGTTTTTAAGAAATTAAACAAAAACTCGTTTTTAACAATTTCGGCCAAACATGCTCTAAGATTCATTGCTTACATTATCCGATGCCTAAGTCAAATTCTTTTAGGATCACTGGGCCGACCAGGTTCCTGGTAAGGAGTCACCGTGGAGTCTTGGACCGACTGTTGGAGTGAGTGAGAGTGCTTGAAGGGTGGGAGATTTAGCCAAGATTCAATACCTTGCCTTATTAACAGTAGCTCCTATTTACAGGGAGGAATATTGAAGACTATGAGGTGCTTAAGTGGACATATCACGTAGCCACGTAGGTCGTAGGCATCGTCCGATGACATGGCACTATTATCGTTTAATTATTTCATTATTAAGTTAAACGTACCAGATTAAACACTAAATCACTTTAATTTTAATAATATTAAGTTTAATAATTGCCAGGTAATCAATTTAATTGCATCAATACCAAATCAGTCCATATCGATCGTGTCGGGTTACGGGTCATCATTGAATTACTCGGTTTCGGATTGGGTTACTCGGGGCGAGTCCCTGCCACCTTTACTCTCTCCAAAGTCCAAACGAAGAAACTAGAAGTAGCCCAACTTCTGGAAGACTCGAAAGCAAAGCCCGAGAACAAAAATTGCGAAGTCTCGAGAATTCGACTCAGTCTTCATCTTCATCTTTATCAATTTCACCATTTTCGAAAGTTCTAGACAGAGAAAGCTCAAGCTCAACAAAAATGGCGATCACACTCGTCAAGCTTCGATCAGGCGTCCAATCCGCCCTCCGCCATGGCCGATCTTCTAATCTTCTCAAACGTTCCTTCTCTTCTTCCGCTCACCATGACGAAGCCTGTAATTCCTCTTTGTTCATCTCTCTGTAAACATAATTAGGGTTTCGTACCTTTGAATTACAGCAATTCGATGATTTTGATTAATTACTGAATTGTTTACATAGAATATTTGAAATTTGTTGTTGAATTTATGAATGTGAAAATTGATAGATGAGGCGAAAGAGGCGGATAAATGGGAGAAGATAACGTATTTAGGAATTATATCGTGTACTGCTTTGGCTGTTTGGAATTTGTCCAAAGGTCATCCTCATTTTGATGAGCCTCCTGTGAGTTCTCTTCTTTCATTCTCCTTTGTATTCATGTTTTGGTAACTTATTTCCGAAGCGTAAACGTAAAGAATTCAAGTGAACGGAGAAATTATTAGAGACTCTGTTAGTATAATTAAGATTTGATTAAAATACACTGACAAAGAATAAAAAATAGACAAATGACTGGAACAGAGGGTATGGAATCTATGTAGTAAACTCCATTGATGAATAAGTATGAAGCTTCCAGGGAGGAGTTTGTTATTCTGTTATAGAGAGAGAAATAAATGTAGGTAAAGCTGTTATAGAGAGAGAAAGATGTAAATTGAAATGGTGATCTTATTCATTAACTGTGCAACTCCGTATTCCAAGTAATATGTACAATATTAACAGAGGGAGTATTATTTTACATGATTGAAAGTCTGAATTTGAGTGACATAATCTTGAGAATATGTGGTTTGTGAATTGTGTTTGCCTTGATAATTATCGCGGTGGAGAATTATGGGGGAGAGATTTAGGTGATAATATATCTAGGGGGTGGTAATTGGTAACTTGTTTATTTGGTTTCGCAATATGTATCTGTGATGGCATTGGTAGTGGTTTTATTTATAGCACAATCTGAATTTTGAAGAGTGATGCATAGTATAAAAGATTTTGAATTCATAGATGATGGTGGCCATCTCCGTATGGGCTTCACGAGTATCATTCGATTCCATGTCGTATTAGTTGACCTTTTAAGTGACTGAAGTTATAGCTTTTCATCTTGGTTCTTGTGATTGTATTTGCAGGCATACCCATACATGCACATCCGCAACAAGGAGTTCCCATGGGGTATGGCCTCACGTTCTCACTTCCTACTTTGATGTCTCTGAATGACTCTGGTCGTTGTGGCTGTGTCAATCACTGTCTAGTTGAATTTTGCTTCACTGTTTCTATCTGCCTTGGTTTTCATTTACGCATTTGAGGTGCTATCTGATACACCAATAGGAAGGAAGATGTAAGTCTAGTAACTACTACATATATCATTCATTATTTCATTATACGGAGCATTACATAGATAAGCATACGGCCTTAGTAATGTGTTGATGCTACTAGCTGTTCAAGTCTCCAACTATGTATGCAGTCATATAGTGGCACCTTGTATCCATGCTTGCTCAAGCTATGTGCATGAAGCATTAATCTTATTAAGTGATATTTAGAATTTTAACCGTAAATAAAAAACTTCGGATGATTTCTATGCATCACAAAGTTGGAATGTTCAAGTGACTCGGAACTTTGTGGTTTGGTGATTGTTAAGGAGTCTTCTATTCATGAGTCATATTTGCAATTTGCATGTCATTGATAGTATGATTCAGTAGTGAGTCTTTTACAAGACAATTTCACATACGGAGTATTAGACTAACCCAAAGCAGTACGTATTCTGGAACAATTAGGATGAATGCACTTGCCTTGCATTCAAAACAATGCGTTCTAAATTTTTGTAGTTTGACATTGTTACGATGAAGGACTTCAATGAATTGCATCTGATATTGCCTTCATTTGTCCAGGTCCTGATGGCCTTTTTGAGGTAAAAGAGCACCATTAATCAAGCTGATTTGCTATTGACCCGTACATTTGTATTCGAAGTGGTGGAAGAAGATTTCTAGGTTGCGAGTTTGCCTAATATTACCTGCCCTGTGAACTTATATATGGACCGTATCAGGCAGTATTCTGCTACTCTTGCAAATAAATTGTGTATTGGAAAAGTTTGAGATGCCAACTGAAATAACCTTGTTATTATGTGATCAGTTTGGGACCTGAGTTCTTTGGTATATAACATTTGAATTTTCTTAGTACAAGATTAAATTGACGAATATCTGAATTTAAGCTCATTTTATCCAAGTGGGTGTTATTTGACCTGTTTGAATTTTAAGACGGAGTATAATATTGGCATGGAATTGTTAGTTAGTGGAGAAGCATTATCTTCGTCTTAGACGTGGCTAAGCTAAGACCAATTCATCAATCATCATCTTGTGTATTTAACACAGCAAATCTGCAATGAACCCAAGCCTTTTTTTTTTTTTTTTTTTTTTTGACAGCGAACCCAAGCCTAATCCTGAAATCTCAACTCATTTTCTCTTAATTACTTCCTATTTCTCTCTCAAAATGAGGCCAACAGCAGTAAGCACATTGGTTTTAGCCGCGCTAATCATAGCCATTATTGTGATCACTGCAGTTGTATATGCTGATTACGATAACAATGAAATCACAAAATCAAAACCTTAACCACCCATTCCTATCGATTTACCACCACCAGCTCTACTACTTCGGTTGATGACTTTGGCCCCTGATTGCCTGTACCGCTGTAAGCACGCTCAAGTACATGTGACAGTGTAAGGCGGTTTGACATTTACATTGCATAACTCGCGTTAGTTTTGTTTTTTCTATGACTCAAAAGAGTCTTGTTTCACTGGTAGCTTTGTTGTTTTTTTTTTCTTATTACATACGTGTGTGTATGGAGAGACATATCTTGTACAAAATCAACGGAGTATTCTTTTTTGAGTTGGTCTCTTGTAAGACGGTTTACAATAATATTGTGTAAAACGGATTTCACTAACAATCTAGCATGTAAGTCACCCATAAAGGTCAGAAGGTAGTTACTAGTAGGATTTGTTTTACAATATTCTTGTGTAAAACCGTCTTACATAATAATGTGTTTTTTTTTTTTAATCAACGAGGAGACTTATTGCCTACTGACTTTTGTAAAATCAATGCGAACATATCTTGTTTAAAATTAGTTGTTTTAAGGATGAAGTTCAAACCCTCAAAATTTGTGATTTTGATGGTAAATGTTCTTAGTTTTTACACTGTTCATCAAATTTACTAACATTGTCGTCCATGTAATTTTGTACAATCCATTTCATTTACATTGTCGTGTGGAAATAGTTTTAACTTTTAAGACTCGCAATATAAGGCAGTGGCGGTTCCCTATTGTCAGTAGTGCAGTCACCCTTTTGAATGATTTAGCCTCATGATCATTGTTACGATGATAGTGCTATATGGAAATTTGACATGCCAAGCATTCACAAGCGAAGCAAAAATATTTCTCAGTGGGACTGATCTGGAATTCGACTAGTATCAATAATTACTATGGGTAATACATAGAAGCAAATGAGAACAAATAAACATACAAATAACTCCGTCTATCATCGAACCATCTTTACACACACTGGTTTAGTGTGTTGCATCACAGTCTCACATTGTCATAGGACATGACCAAATGCCGGGTTTTAAGAATTTTTCAACAGCAAAAGCCACAACTTTGAACGAGCAAAATTCAAGGAACCATGTAACACGAGGCTGTAAGGCACTATGAGGTATAACCAAAGGGTATCACTTGGCAATTGCGTCTTTGCTGTTGCTCCCTGCGCTACCCGAGTCAGGTAGAGTTTCTAAATCTGTTCGATCCTTGATATCTTCGGAAACAGAAGCATCAACTTGATCATGCTGCTCAACATTAGAGGCTTCATTTGAGTTTGATGTTTCTTCTTTCTGGTTTTCTGAGGAATCAATTTGATCATGCTGCTCATTATTAGCGTTTTCATTCGAACTTGATGATTCTTCTTTCTGGTTTCCCGAGGAATCAACCTGCTGATGCTGCTCCACCTTAGCATTTTCATTTGCGTTTGAGGATTCCTCTTTTTGGTCTCCTGAGGAATCCACATTAGCATTTTCATCCGTGTTTGATGATTCCTCTTTCTGATTTCCCGAGGTATTAACTTGATCCTGCTGCTCAGCATTAGCATTAGCATTAGCATTTTCATTTTGGTCGGATGATTCATCTTTCTGTTTCCCCGAGGAATCATCTTGCACATGCTGCTCAACATTAGCATTTTCATTCAGGTTTGATGATTCCTCTTTCTGGCTTCCCGAGGAGTCAGCTTGATCATGCTGCTCAACATTAGCATTCCCATTCGTGTTTGTTGAATCATCCTTTTGGTTTCCCGAGGAATCACCTTGACCATTCTGCTCAACATTAGCGTTTTCATTTGAGTTTGATGATTCCTCTTCCTGAGGTTTTGAATCTGAAGAGGTGGTAGACCCCGCTTGTTCTTGTGCCTCGGCATTTTGGCTGACATCCACATTTGATCCTTCCTCTTTCTTTTCCAGATCTTTACTGTTGGATGATTCTACTTTTTGTTCTTGAGAATTCAAATCTTTAGAAGAATCAGTTTGACCCTCAGTCTTGTCACTTGTATTTGCTTCCTCGTTACCATTTGTATCAGCATATGCAGCAGCATTCCCATCTCCAGTACCGGTGGCAGATTCACCACCTGCAGCACTGCTGTTATCCTTCTCGGTTTTCTCAGAGACAGCTTCCTGTATTGTTGAACTCTCCTCTTTCGTGTTTGTGTTATCGACTTTCTCGTTTTGACTTTGCGAGGCAAATGTTTCATCACTGAAGGCGTTCGTCTGCGCCTGCTTGTCTTCACTCGACTCTACATTTTGAGTAGAATCATCCTTCTCCTCAGCCTGTTCTTTTTTTGCTGCTTCTTGGACGGAATGTCCCTGATTGTCGACATCCTCATTCACTTTTGAATTGGACGAATCTTTTTCCTTGTTGTCGTTCCCGGCTGTGGCTTTGTCTTCTTTGTCAATTCCGTCCTGAACCTGACCATCCGATGATCCTGAATTCTCGATCTTAGTATCCTCCTGCATCTTCGTCTCTTCATTTTTTTTCTCAGTGCTACCTTCAGTTGTTTCGTTCTCTTGACCTTCGCCTGCACCTTCTTTCTCTTTTTCTCCAGTCTCTTCCTTATTTTCTTCAACCTGTTCCTTCTCATTATCTTTGTTTTCCTCCCCCGAATCAGCATTTTCCTTTCCTTGACTTTGCGTCCCTTCACCCTCTTCCTGTTTTTCCTCACTTTTAGACTCCCCGCTGTCCTTCACTCCATCTTCGGTTTCTTTGATCTCCTCCTTGATACCTTCGTTGTTTTCTTCACTGTTTTGCCCTTCATTTTCACTCTCTTTATTCTCCTCACTTCCCGCTTTTTCGTTTTCGTCACTTTCTTCCTTTTCCTTCTCCTTGTTCTCTTCATGCTCTTTCTCCTCATTTTCGTTTTCTCCATCACTCTTCACCTCATTCTCCACCTCCTTTTTCTCTTCCTCTTCTTTATCCTCATTTTTGTTCTCTTCAACACCCTGCTCTTCATTACTCGCCTCATCATTCTCTTTCTTTTCGTCTTCCTTTTCCTCGTTCTCTCCTCCTCCAGTCACTTCTTTTTCCTCTTCCCTACCCTTCTCATCCTCACTTGTTTTCTCTTCTTTACCCTTCTCGCCTTCAAAATACCCTTTATTTTCACCTACCTCGTCACTTTCAACTTTATGTTCCTCTTCCTCCCCAACATTATTTTCATCTATGCTCGATGTCGTCTCTTCCAACTCAGGAATATCCTTCCTTCCAAACCTTAATCTATCAATCTCACCCTCCCCAAGCTTTCCCGATACCTTGGTTGCTTCTCCGTACACTTTATCCTGATTATACGACCGCTTAATTTGGTACACAAGCCAAATTCCAACACCTAACAACACAATCAACTGCAAGGCATGTTTCACCTTGAACCCTTTGTTTGACCTCTGCCCTCTACCACTACGAGGCGATAACTTGAACATAGTTTAATCTTCTCAAATTTATCTTGTAATTCTAATTTCAGCAAGGCTTTTACAACTACCTGTTGCGATTAACAAAAAAAACCTTGCAATTACCCAAATATTTACGAAACATTAGATATTAGAAAATGATGCTTAGATCATCCACATTAGCACCAACCAAAACACGATTCTCTGAAATTTTACTGGTAAAACAAAGGACTCATACTGATGATAACTATCTCAAACTTAAATCTTGGGTAAATTCCGTGGTGGGATCGCAATTTTTAGTTAGAGGGGGCCGGGAATTTCAGCCTTTCAGAGCACGAACCAGTAATGCAACAGTGTAAACTAAAAAAAATCCGAAAACTAAACTAAAAGTTCCACATTTTTTCATTGCTCAGCTGATTAAACTTACTAGATTTAGTCTGTCAACAATAAGTATAGTCAAAATTTCATCATTATGAAGTATGATAATTGATGAACTAGTCGCAAAATGATTTGGGGTCGGTTAACATGAATCGACAATGTGAACTGGATAACACTAACCCCAAAAATCCTAAAATCTGAGGTAGTACATCCGAGGTATGTTCCTTTTTTTCCGTAAAAATCACTAAATCATAAACTAATTAATACTCCCATTCCCTAGGCTTGGCAAATGCTTCACTATAATTAGATGCAGAATTACAATCTGATAACAGATAACTATAAAGGGTAGTTAACAAGATCCCAATTTTACAGAAAAACTACCATTTTCAGAATTATTTAAGAGATCTAAATTACAAAATTAAATGAAAAAAAACCAACTTTTTACAGTTTTAGAAACATGAAAAGAACATTTACTTCAAAAAAAATATATGAAAAGAACATTATGCGCGCATTAAAGGTAAATTAATTTCTATATTTGATAATGTATACAGAATTTAATGAAGCAGAAAATATATACAAAAAGATCTAATCATATTCCTTCCGTCTCAATCATTTGTTTAACTTTGATTAAAATACCCGTTAAGGCGTTAAGGTAAACAAATGATTGAGACGGAGAATCAACAAAATGCTGGGAAAGATCTACTGACCTTTGATGAGAATAATAAGGCTGAAAGAAGCTTTTGAGAATTGAGATCGTGGGAAAAAATGGAGGAAATGTGAAAAAATCAAAAAGGTAGAAAGTTTGCAGTGGTAATATTATACAAGTACTCCGTATTTGATTGATGTGTGAAACCAACCTAAAAAAATTTGAATTTTTGTAATAAGGGAAATGAAAAAGGAAGAAAAAAAATGAATATGAAATTGTTTGGAAAATTTAAGGAGGAGAATATGAAGATGTCGGTGGGCTTAGAAGAAAAGGGCAGATTTAGATCTCAAATAGCTGTGTGTGTTCGAACGAGGTTGGGTATGAAAATTGAAAATAGAGAGTGATATAATTTGTGTTCTTATTTAATTGAGATGCAACTTTTTCAAGTGTAAGCAACTCACTTCTAGTGCTTTATTTCACAACACTTCACCCCTCGGCCCTCTCTATGAAAATGGAAAATACTTTCGTTCTTCCGGAGGATATTCAAAAGGAGTATTTTACAATATTTAATCCTCATTTTAGTCTTTCTCCTTTAGGCATAGGGACTAGGGAGGACGTCCGCCTGAACGATGCAAGAATTTCTCCTATGGAGTATACTAAGCAAGTTTTCCGTTTTATATCCAACCAATCTAAATTGCTTAATCCAAAATTGCTATTTTTTTATAATAACGATGCATTAAACATTCAGTTAAGACATCTTTATACGAAGTGTAAAACTTATTTTAAGTACATTATTAAATCGGACAACCCTTTGAAAAATGCTCAATCGAGGCAACATATTTTGTCCACCCCTTTTTTCTTCTGATAACGTAATAAAGCTAATATCGATCTTATGGGGTGTGAATGTATGATCAACCTATTTCATCATTTTAGATGAGTTAGATAAATGGAAACTTTGGACGTGTTAAGATCGACCTGACTCGCAATCTCGACATGATTTGACCTATCTTTTAAGGTTGTAAAGAATATATTGACCAAGTTATCCGGAAAAACCTACATCAAAAATCAAAACAAATAAATAATTTTAAATTTAATACCTACCGAAGAACTTTTGGTTTGAGACTTACTCGAACCAAAAGTTATACTCCGTATTCAATTCAGCATGTTCACATAACCTATGAATTGAATCCAACCCGTTTGATAGGTCTAGTTGCTCGTAATAAAATCATAGACATTAATCAATATTGTGCTGCATCCCTCGACGGATCCGCCACATTTCTCTGTTGGCAAGTTGGGTCTCACGTTCCTCGAAATATGAGCTGGTATCTCTTCAACCTTTACTTCTCTCTCCCTTTCCGCCACATTAGATTGTTCATACGGGAATCCACCAAGTGGGTAATCTCTTATTTTCATTTTTTTAGGCTGTCTGCCAGTTGACACTGCCCCATGGAAATTATTCTGTTCGATACTGTCCGTCTCAATCATTTGTTTACGTTTGATTAAAATACTTGAATTTGAAACCCTCAATTGCTATTTGGCGGAGTCCTTTGAGTCACTCTTAAGTCTTAATTGCCATTAGCAAACCCTAGTAGAGCTAGATGTTTGTATTTGTAGCAATCAGGTTCTCCCTGCCATTGACATTTGACAGGACTTATGTTCGGCTAATGTCGTAGTTTAGCATCCGGAATACGATACATACTTCGTTTCAATCATTTGTTTACCTTTATTCTTTGCGAGGAGTATTTTAATCAAAGAGAAATAAATGATTGGGGCGCAGAGAGTATTTGTTACGAAGTATATCGTTGAGCAAGCTAATTTTTGGATCTGCCTGAAAATCGAGTAGGCCTAAAATGAACTGGTGCTTTTATTTCAGAAGCCTTTGCTCAATGTAAAGAAGGTTACTGTGAATTTGGGGATGTGGGTTGGAAATTTACTGCATGTACAAGTTCTGCTTTTCTAGTAAATGTTTAGGGTATGATTATCCGTCAGACTCTCCAAAGTCTTAAGACTCTACCACATCAGCTTTCCACTAACTTTTATTATTTTTATATTGCTCAGACTCAATTCAGACTCATCTCAGACTTTATACATTATCAATCAGACTCACTCCAGACTCTACTTTTTACCCAACTTATTTTTTCAGCTAATAAAGAAAAAAAGAGAAAAACAAAGGAGGAACACATGTCAATTATTGATTGGAAGAAATACCTAGAAGGTTGTGCCAAGACTCTACAAGAGTCTTAAGTTGAGTCTTGGATTTCCAAGACTCAACTTAAGACTTTCTTAAAAGTTTAGTAGATTATTGGTAGTCTTGAATAAATCTTGTCTCAAGACTCTGGTAGTAAGGGACTATGTAGAGAGCATACGCAGATCCAGGGGTACGCGTTGTTGCCCGGCTTTAGCTGTAGGCAGCGTGTGTTACTATCTGGAAATGATATCTGCCCTTACTCATCTGAGTCCCTCTTGTTTGCTTATTTCCGTATCCATGGAGAGTCCTTTTGCATTTCCGACTTCTGTTCTGTTTTCATTGTGCATTACATTATCTGAAGTATGTTAGATGTGTTTATATCTTACCTAGCAATGATTTGGAATTCTGTATATTCTGATTCATAGTGTGACGGTTTCACATAATCACATTACATTTCATATTTTGCATCACATTGTGGATTTCAGGCGATTGAGAGTCGAAGTAACATAGACGGGGCTTTAATTGAGTAGTGTACAGAGAATAGTCAGTGACAGTGAACTTCTTCATACGAAGTATTTACATAATGAACTAAAAGAGTTGACAGTATCTTAGTCCTGGGCGGTACCTGTACCCGGAGTAATTTGTTATTTGTGCTTCACGGTGATAGTACTTTAGAATGCTGTGTCCGGATAATCAGACATTTTCCTTCTTTGGGGTTCCATGTTTTTCATTTCTGGTTCAATAAGCCCTTTCGGGATTGATATTAGCCTGACTGCTCCTGCTAGCCTCCGCTCTGCCACAAGTTGAGACGACTTGAGATGCTTTGTTTGTGTGCCATTTTATCCACTACTACAGAAATTGCCCTTGCTTTGGGCCAACCTTATTTCTGAAAATACTGTTTGTCAGACAAGGGTATTGTTTTCTCAAGTATCGGATAATAAGGCCACCCACAAGGGTATCTTAGCGATGGGGAATCAGAATTGGTAAGGTTTCCTTTGTGGCGTAACCTTTTGCAGAGGCTCTATATATCGTCTTCTCCTTTAGCTTTGGCCAGCCATATTTTCCTGACAACCATTCCGTCTATTTTGGATGCCCTTTTCCTTCCAAATGTTTGCGAGTTCTGTTGTAGCAGAGGTTCATTTCTTTCATATCAGCATCCGAGCATTGTCTGTGGTGTGGGATTTCCTCGGTCATAATCGGAGAATGTAAAATGCACGTGCAGTCCTTAAATAGAGAATTCTGGGAGCATAATTCGTGTACATTATACATATCCAAAGTATTTTCTTAAAATGCTCGTAGGTATTATGGTGCGAAAAATTTTGGTTATAGTTGTGGAATGCGCATACTCCGCATCAAATAACCATTTTGAATAAAAGATTGTTCCTGTTGAACATAGGTGGTGGCGTAGGTGGTGCCGTGGTGGCATCATGTTCAACGGCAATGGAAGGGGTTGTAGACTAGCGCTAAAACATAATTGGAGTGATAATTTGCATAACTTCAATTCAGCAAAAAAA
>JAGPOY010003176.1:0-13554 GCA_018983105.1 Silene uniflora
GGTTTGATTTCTTTTTATTATCCCATAATGAAGGCTATGATAGGTTAACTTTGTGATACTATATCACATTTCCTTTGGTGTATATCAAAGTCATCACTTAGATATTCCCATTACGACTAATCGTGAGTCTTGATCTTATAATCTTTCGGTTCGTTTACTTCATGTTGAAACTCTTTGAACTTCTTCAAAGATTTCTCTTTATACCTTATTAAGTGAACACATTTGTGTCAACCTAAATCGTTGGTAAGAGAAAAGAAATAATGATTAACCTTTCTGGATCAATGATTTACATGCTCGATCTTCTTTTCTACAAAAGAGCACGAGACATCTTGCTTTGAATACAAGATATGCACATACCATAACATTAACAATCCAATGGTTTAAAAGAGTACTTACTAACTCTCGTGATTTAATGCGTCTATCATTCCAGTATTAAGATTTGATCTGGGTTACCAAATCAAGCCTTTCATAATCTATATGATATATCATTCTAGTTTTGTTTTATAATATAATTACCAATAATTTATATGGGCTAGTCATAGACCAATTCATGGTATATGAGGATACAACACTTGTGATCACCAAAGTGAAACCTCTTTTGCGTTTTAAGCACAAACTTAAAATTATATTCTCATTTAGAGTTTATGCACATAATAATCTCAATTAAGGTACAAATCTAAATTAAAACTAGATTGAGTACACAATGACATCTAAATGTCTCATAATGACAACTACTCTAGTTTCATCCTTTTGTGTAGGTCGACATTATTCAATGCTATTCGTCATATCATTATCATTTCTTGTATCAAATACAATGATAAGAACCACCGCCGGTATCAAATATTGGCGAAGGCACAAGCAAAAGTAATGTCAATCAAATAGATGTTTAAAGAAGAAGGTCGTTTTTAGGTGTCGCACAACTAACTTGTTTATGTTCCAATAAATTGGGGTAGTTTCCATTCTAGTGTCCAACACTTCCACAATGGAAATATTACCGGTCGCGATTGATATTTTGCTTAGGCTTAGTGTTGTTATTCTCAATAACTTAACTCTTGCCTTTGTATTATATCACCCAAATTTTCCTTTTTGATCGAACCTCGTCCTATTCTTAACAATTAAGATAATGCTCCCACTCACTTCCATGAATCTTTGCTAATGCAAGCAAAATTGAATCTTATGAAGACTACTCTTCAAATTATTCGTAGTTTACACCATAATAAGGTGAAACTTTTATTGAAGTGATTGTGGTATTTGGTCAATTACATACGATTTCTTACAAATCTAATTACCAATTGGATCTTAGTGTTTCTAAGTACTTAAGCAATTTAAGCATATGAGAAACTATCCCGTGAGCCATACGAAACGTGGTTGTAAGTAGATATTATAGTCAAGAATCAAAAACCCTTTTGATTATGAATGACTTCTATCTATACTCTTTACAAGAGATCCTTACAATTTAATACGAGGATAAGAAGGAAAAGTAACTTTGTCTTAATGCAATGATGTTTTAACGGAGATTTTAGTAATAAAAAAGATATCGTAGTGAAGTAAAAAAAATAGAACAATATTAAAACAACGAACTAGTGGGAAAACTAACATTTATCGTTTAATTACTTGCAAACATATTTGACAAGTAAGGCATTAGAACTCTTTTAATACCTTTACACAATTATACAAATGATTCTAAGACCCGAAATTCATATTAATTTCGGTGTGAGCCAAGGGGCCCTCTACACTTTCCTTAATATAACTCGGTGGGTTAACTCTTTTAACCGAATCTACCATTAGAACTCTTAGTCGATGAAACGGTCGCTAATACTTTCGTTGAGATCGACCAAATTTCGAAGTGTAATAACCATTTATTACCTAGCTTACCCGACGTCAAAAAAGTGCCCCGATAAATCGTATTGTACTTTTCATGAAACCGGGGGTCATGGGTTTCTACTTTTTGGTAAGGTTAAGTCTCAATTTGAAATGTAAAGGTCTTGTCAATTTATTATCTATCAAATTTAAGTGAGCTAAAAGATCGAATTATTGATAATTATAATTGACACGGTCGATGACTCGATATGATATGCATGTGTTGCTATGGCGATTTGGCGATGCATGCAACATATTAAAACGTAAAGCAATAAAATTCCTAGTATAGCCTTTTCTACTATAAAAAATCTAATAATCTATTACATATTCGGAAACCAACTCCATTGGTCCCTTGAAATTCATGTGACACGTCTTTAGGATAACACCGTCTTGATCGGAACACCTTTCCGATGGCCACCATCTTTTGGATTCGCCAAGATTACAAATAATAAAATACAAGGCTATTCTTATTATACATTTGTAACAAAAATTTAAATCTATTAAATTACAAAACGGTGATACGAGATCACATAAATTACAACCGAATCAATATTTCCATTTATTTCGGGCAATATCGATTAAAAACTAAGGTCATCTAAGATAAATTACATAATTCAAAAATTACATAATAAAAGGAATCATTCAACAATGAAATATGCAATATAATAATATGCTCCTAACATGCCAATTTATATGCCAAATCGCCCTATTTAACATTTATCGTAATATAGTTCCGGTTTTATGGAAATGCGCGATTCTAACCAACTAGAAACCGCAAAATAATACTAAAATCAAATTTTAGTCCAAGTTAATTATCCTAATACATTTAGGTTTCAAAAATTAGTCATCACTAATTATTGACTTTAACTTAACTTGTTATAATAATAATTGTTCATATTAGACCTTAAAATAACAATTTATATGAAAACCATTCAAATTAAATTAAAATAATTTCAAAATGTGGATTTAATTTTCTTGAACTTTCTGGAAAAATTCCATGACACTCATAATGTTCATTACATAGGTTAAAATTTTCGAAATAATTCGAGAGAAATATTATTGCGATCTATCGGTTTTATCAAATAAAACTACTAAAGCATGCAAAAATTAATCACATCAATTTTTCATCTTTATATCTGATTATAGTGATAAAATAACAACTTAAAACATATTTTCTCTAGCCATGAACACGTTTTTAGTATTTATATTTAAATTGGTCACAATTTATGTCATTTTCAATCAAAAACTCATGAATCAAGCTAGACGAATCAAATTCATCCCAAATTTTACACACTGGATGTCAAAATCTCATGTGATAACATACTAAAACTTCATGATTTAATTCAAAGATAACTATGTCTAACCTATTTTACCCTTTATATGATCTTTTATTTAATAAAAATCATAAAACATGCAATATAAATCATTTTTATACGAAATTTTACATACAATAAGTAAAATATCCATGTGAAATCATATAAAGATTTCAAGGCCTGAATCGATTTTTAACTATTTTTAGAATAAAAATAGCATTTAACTCATAAAAATCACATTTTTATCATAAAAAATCATATAAATGAACAATAAAATTCCACAAATCATATCAAATGACCTAAAACCATTTTAGGACCAGAAGGTATACATGCATCAAAATTTCGTGCATATCACATATGTACATAAATTTTTCCGGTTTTATTTTAATTAACAATTAACTCGTAAAAACTCTATTAAACGATTTGCATGTAGCATCCTAATGCTCTGATACCAATTGTTGGGTTCATTTCCCACATATTAGACTCCTCTAATATGATTTAACTTAACTCATATAAACTTATTATATGGATCTAGTTACATGCAATAAGAAATAAGAGAGAAAATCGGTTTTTCCTTACATAGCGGAAGTGGCACGTGTGGGCACAACCCAAGTCTCCTACTTGGGTTGTTCTTGAGCTTAAAGTTACAACGATGATCCTCCTAAAACCCGAGACTTCAAGTGTAGAAGTCCTCCTCCGATTGCGCCCAAGACTTACCCAAAACGCTCTATTAGTATATTAACTAGATACACTTAAGGGCACCTTAAAATTGATCTAAAATTATTACTATTACTACTCTAGTAATATGTGTGAATCTTGAGATTTTAGATCTTGAACAAATTCTATCACATAGGTGAGAATACTAGGTTTTTTGAGAGATAAGTTGAATGATGATCAAATGAGACAAGTCTCATATGGGTGTATATGGGGTGCCGGGTAGGGGGAAGAAAAAGAGGGAGGCATGCTTGCACAATTGCATTTTCAATGTCTTGGGCAAACAAATAGGGAACATCAATTAATAAGATGTTTAAGAGTAAATAACTCTTCTATCCACCTTCCACAAAACCGGCACCCATATCTAAAATGGGTGTCCATTTTACATTTTGTATCTTGTCAATTGTATATAATGTAATATGTGACATCTAACATGCCATATGTGATACTTATGAATATTTAACAAATTAAATATCATAATGAACGTAAATAATATACAATTGATAAATCGACTAGTAACTCACATTTACTAGTATGTAAAATGGACAATCTCACAATTAGTCGATATAAATTACAACATATTGTAATTATAACTAATTAACAATTCGTATCTCAAACGTTTCATAAACATAAAACGATATTAGTAATATAACGTCTTAATTACTAATTCGAGCCTTGTTTAATCGCATTACAATAAGACGTAATTTCTCTCTCATAAAATAACTTGTTCATATTTTAAGGAATTAATTGATCTATATCAACATATAATTAATTAACTTTACGGTTTAGGAATCGTCCTATAGGTGTGACCTAAAGGGATCAACTGATCACCACCGTCAAACGATAGTAATGTCAAACTCTAGTTAGCCAATCATTACCAATTAATGTTGATCATTTGACTATATAATTTAATCATCCCTTGCGTATTCTTACTGTGAAATTTAATTATGTGATCGCACTATTGTTGAGGACACACACTCCAACAATATTATACGCCCCAAACGGAGGTCTAGAGACCAGGTGATGGCCAAAATACCAAAGTGATGTCTTTTCCTCCGCAACCTGATTTTATACACAAAGAACATATTTTGCCAAAAGAAATAATTCCAATGACAAGAATGATAAACACGACAAAAATAATAGTGGCAAGATTTCGCTTCTCAATTGGGTTTGTCATTGGGAAAATAAACAAAATATCAAGTAGTAACAAAGATCAGAAAAGTTCTATAACTGATTTAGATTGTAGGAAATATGAACTTATCTGATCGAAAATACCTTTAATCGAGACGCCGTGTAAGACACTGCCCTAAATCAGTTAAACCCCCACACAGGTGCTCCTTGGGTACCGTGGTCACCGATTCCAGGGTTAACGCCTCCTTCCACACGATGTAGCACACCAAAGACGGAAGTGGGAACTGTTCTCATAATATAGTTTATAGAAGGTATAGAGATAGTGTATTATGTATTTTTTGTGTGTGTAAAATTGTAGGAGAATGGAAGCTTTTATAGTGACGAAATGACTCCAACAACCACATAGAGATGCGAAAAAATCACCAAGTTAATGGTCAATAAACCGACAATAAATGGTAATAAAACTAGACATTAAGAGTATATATTATTGTGTGATTATGCTTTAAAGACTAGCATCCTAGGAAATAGTTTGGACTCGGAGTAAAAACGTAGCACCACCACGCACGTGACATAGTAGTAACTCCCGCACTATTCTACCAATGTGGGACAAGTTTACTATACCAAAGTTTGGAGCAACATCCAACTCCAACAATTGTTCCTTTGGGGACAATGTAATCCTCTAGTGTGGGGTGGGAAATATCCATTTCATGTATATTTTACTAACTACACTTACTTCACATGCTTACTAATTATACACACTCACTAATTTTACACACCTACTAACTATACTCTTGCTAATTATACATGCTTGCATCACTAACTATACATACCATACTTACTTGTACATAATAGCTTGCATATGTATACTTGTGTTTTGGCTAACAAAGTGACATAGGAGCATCGACCATCCAAGGCAAAAGGGAGACTTGAAGACCGCTCGGTATAAACGTTCCTATCTCTTTCTCCTTTTCCGTTCTTTCTCTCTTCATATATCTTTGTATAATATGGAGGAGGACGGGATTTTTGTGCCATGGATGTTCCTTTTGGGAACTTGTTGTTGATGATGATGTGTTGCTAGGATTAGTCGAATATTGTTTGCATGTTTAAATTTTCGCATGCATTTTGTCATTGTACATATTTGTTTGGGTTTAAATTATGTTTGCATCGAGTTTGTACATAAATGTTTTAAAAATGTGGTCTAGGAAGGGAACATGATACCCCAATGATGAGACATGCCTTGACCATGCCTTCTCCCTCCCCTTGGCTTGCACCCCGTGTCACTTGGTTAACATAAGGGAAAAGGGCTTGTCTAACGAGTTTTGGTCACCATGTGAGATCAAGAGAACCGTAGGCTAGACCTAGACCTCGACCTAGCTACTTATAGGTAAGGATTAGAGCCTCCTTGGGTCGGTAAGTCCATACCCAGCCCCCTATAGGATTGAGAGTAGGTCTCCTCGCGATACGTGTCACATTCATACGCATAAACATGTCATTTCGTCCTTTGACCGTGAGTTGTTTTAATTTTTGATGCACATATTATGAAACGAATTTGTACAAGTTTATTTGAACCTCGCATTTCCTATTTAAGCCTTGTTTTGACCTTTGCATATGTTCCCTTTTTTATTCACCCCCTTTGAGCCTTAACCTTTTCCATTTAGCATACCCATGATACAAACTACATTCCATAAACGACATTCCTTGATCAAGAATGAGCCATGTTGTAGTAGTGTGCTAGGAGGTGTTTTGGGTTCACAAGAGTTTTTGGGTCAAAACATGAGTCTATTTAGCATTTTTGAGCAAATAAGAAGTCTTGAAAAGAAATGAAAAAAAGGAAAACAAAAAGAAGAAAATAGAAAAGGTCTTGAAAAAAGAAATGAAAAGAGCAAGCAACACCCCATATTCGTCATTAACGTGGTAGAAAAAGTCGTTGCTAAATAAAAGGGTCCTATGATGTTTTTCCAAGTGAGTCGGGTTTACACATTTTTTGCATGAATTTGGATAACAAATTCCTTGTTAGGGTGTAGCCGTTACTCATTGAGTTCTAATAATGGGCCACAAATGAAAGGATTGTATATGGGGTCTAAATTTTTCCAATTTGAGTTGGGTTTATACAACTTTTGGGTAGTCTTGAGTAATCAACTCTATGTTACGGTATAGACGTGTCTCATGTGTTGCAATAAGGAGTCGGTAAAGCGGTTAGTGTTGGCTATTCTTGACTTGAACCTCAAATAACCAAACGTTGCTTGCAACAATCCCGTTTCGTCCTTCTCCCTAGCCACGATACAACCCTTGTTTCATATTATGTGCATTGTTCCATTTCTTGCAACTTGCTTGGTCATAGGACGACTTTACATGTTAGATTGCGGGCAGGCTTCACGAGTCGGAGTAGGTGAGTGTTTTTTACCATTCATTTTTTTACAAAAAAAACCCGTTCTTCAAATGTGTGACGAGTGAAAACCGCGAGGATGTCGTTGGTCTTTGGTTCCCTTAGTCATGGGTCTCTCTTGGTTGAATCTTGTGTGCCGAGTCATCCTTTTAGGACGAGCCTTGACCCCTTTTTCTCGCCTTAGATTGTGTTTCTTTGGCATTGTGATCACGCATGGGTAGCTTGAGCCACGTTTAGGGAGTTGGCATCTTGTTGGGGGATAAGGGGTATCTCCCGACCTAGTCCTTTCAATATTTGAATCCTTGAAAAACATCCGCTTAGATGAGGAAAGCGGTCGATTTTTTTGTGATGCATCTTACTTGTTGCCATATGCTTAAATGTATTGGATGCATTAAAAGTTTTGTAGCAAGACCTTACTTGCCTTGCAATAGGGCACCCTACCTCATGGGTGTCAAATTGCGAGTTGAAAGGGCTACGGGTGTAGCTAAACCCGATTCGGATATTATTAGTATGTGTGGGCTAGGAAGGTTGTCTACTAGAGGCTCCATTTTTCGCTCACCATTTACTCGAGGACGAGTAAAACGCAAGTGTGGGGTAATTTGATGTGTTTCTATTTTGGCACGCATTCTCTTGCTCTTCTATACGTTTTGACCTTATTCTACGTGCTTTTGCGTGCCTTCTACTTGCATTTTGTATCTGATTCCCTATCCTATGACATTTGCCTCGTTTTGTAGAGATTGGAGCCAAAACGAAGGGATCACAGCAAGAGAATTGGCCTTTGAAGAGAAGAGAAGAAGAAGAGCATTGATGCGTACATTTTATATAGACTTTTACGGTCTCTCTTGGCACGCATTTCTGTAATTTTAGGTGGTTTTGTATCGCTTTATGCCCCGAATAGGCTACTTTGTGTTTGTACTGCTAGTTTGCAGATATAAGCCGGATTGTAGCGGAAACCAAACTTTTCTCGCCTTAAAGTTGCATGTTTAGAAGATGGAAGCACGAAAAACGATTACTCGTGCATGGAATTGCATGGAACCTGTCGTTGACCAATTATTGACCCAAGTCAACAAAGACCAAGTAGACTAGAAGAGTAGAAAGCCTCGATCGAGCTGTCCTGTGCTCGATCGAGAGGATTTGGAGAGTAGAAGATCTCGATTGAACTGTCCTGTGTTCAATCGAGATAGCTGCAAGGAGAAGATCTTGATCGAGAGGTCCCACTCTTCGATCGAGAGGGTTGCTGAAGATTGTTCCTCGATCGAGAACCTTAAGTGCTCGATCGAGAGGTTTTTAGGGTTGGCTACGTTAAAAAGCCCGTAGGTTTAATTAAGTTTTGTGAGTGTTTTATTATAAAAACACATAAGGTCGTCTGACCTAAGGGGGGCCATTTGACACTTTTGATCTTTTAATATTAGACTTCTTTCTTCCCTTTATTTCTTTTTCCTTTTTACGGTTTTTACATTCGTTTTTGGGTTAAAGACTGGAATCATACGTTCTCTACGCCGGATTGCTTGAGACTGTATTGTTCTTTCCTTTAATCCATTGTTCTCTCTTTTATTCTTGTTTTCGTTTGCTTCGTTAATCGTCACTCGTTGCCCTAGTTAGTTTATGCTTTTATTTCGTTCGTTTATTATGTCGAATATCAGCATGATTGCGTTAATTGCCTTTGTTAGTAATTATACTATGAGTAGCTGAAACTCGTGTATGCGGGGATGAGGGAAGCCGTGTCAATGCATGTTAGGGTATGACGGGTAGGGCAGTTTTACGGTAGGAATTATAGTTAAGCAAATTAATTGTTGTTTCGGTTGAATGAGTGCACGCAGGAGACCATTCGTTTAGTTAACCCCCGACCTGGATCGAAAGATTGGAAGGGTAGACTTGCTTAATTGTAATGATTAGTTCCTATGAGGATGAAAGTTAAGTAGGAGCGACCTTAGGGCGACTTGAGACCGAAAGGTATAGTCGGGTTTAAGGACCGAAAGGTGACGACCCAGCCCTTCCTACCAATGAACTGACCGACCTAGTTAAATCCGATATTGTTGACGACACGGTGGACCGAAATCCTAGCATATTCCCCCTCTCTCTGATTTATTTCCGTTGCTTTTATTATCTTTTCTTTCTCGCTCTTATTTCTCTTCCTCTAAACTTTAGTAGATAGATAAATCAATTTAAAACCCCCAATTTTGTGACCGACAGAAAAAGAGTACAGATAATTAGTTACCTCCCTGAGGAGATCGACCCTACTTACCGCTAGCTTCTGTTAGTTGTATTAGGATTTATTTTTGGTACTAGACGACCGGTATCAAGCATCAGGGGCTCCCAGCCGGGCCCAAGGCCGGTAGCCGGTGTACCGGCTGGGAAGCCTACCAAGAAGATGAAGGCAGAATTTGAAGGAAACGTTACAGGGAGCTCTCAGCCGGTCTGGCACCGGCAGCCGGCCACCCGGCTAGGAGATCTCCTTATGAGAAGAAAGAGTAAAGAATTGAAGATTTTTGAAGAAGGTTACAGGGGGCTCCCAGCCGGTAGGCGACCGGCAGCCGGCCCCCCGGCCGAGCACCCCTTCACTTGTGAATTAACATTGAAGCTTACAGAGAGCTCCCAGCCGGTCAGGCACCGGCAGCCGGCCCACCGGCTGGGAGCCCATTTACTCGAGATTGCCTTTCTAACTCCTTTTTCAACCTAATTTTGTGGACATGTATAAATACCCCCTCCTAGCACCATTTTAGGACACAACCCTAGATCTAGAATTCCATCTACTTTTATGCAAACATTTAGCAATCATTCCTTAATCATTACTTAATCATTCCATAATTAAGCTTATTAATATTATTATTATCAATAGTTTACATTTGGTATTGGGTTTGTAATTTGAAGATATTGAAGACCTTTATTATTATTATTAATCAAAGTTCTCATCTTTACATTGGATTGGTATAATTCTAGCCTTAATCTTTTACTTTATTCAATTGTTTACATTTCTCTATCTTTTCATTACTAGCATATTGTTGTTGCTTTTCATTATGTTTTCTCTTGTTTCGTCCATGTCAAAGTTTATGTCTTTTGTAATTGTTGTTAGTACTATGTGTGAGTAGTCCATTTGTTAGGGTAGATGGGGGAGCTTGTGTAGATTTCATGATTTACTATGGTTGAATACAAAGCTTAAGCCTTTAGAGTTGTAGCAATATTTTGTGCACACCACATGTTTGATGAAAGTCTTGAATGAGTAATTTGAGTCTTTTCTATTTCTTTTACAAGTTTGGGTGAGGACTTGAACTTGTGTCAGAATTGTGTGTGTCTATTGCATGTTTAGGAGCGGTTAGGGAGAGATCTCGACCTAACCTAGACCATTCATTCATAGAATAGATTTATCAAACCAACACAAAGTAATTGATTTCAACAGTAGAAAATCGTTGGATGAAATGAATCATTAATGGAGGTAGTGACCAAGGAAGTAGATGAAGATTGTTATTAGAAAATAAAGGGGAATAGGTAAAGGGAGGTAATTTTGTAATGTAGAGTGTTGTATCTAACTTAAGCCGAAGAAATGACCTGTTGAATAGGCTGCCCTTCACTTGAAGCAATTAGAGTTAAATGAAGGCATAATTGGGATTTTTCTGTGTTATTGCAAACTTGGGATTACTTTAAGGAGGCATATTTGGGATTATTTCTATCAAATAACCCTAATTCATAGAATAGATTTATTTTTGGTACTAGACGACCGGTATCAAATTTTGGCGCTGTTGTCGGGGAGGCAATTTTATTTTCTGTGTTTAGTTTTATCTGTCTTGTTGATACGTGCATATTATATAGACTTTTACATTCCCTTTTGGCACGTATTTCTGTGATTTTAAGTGGTTTTATATCGCTTTATGCCCCGAATAGACTACTTTGTGTTTGTATTGCTATTTTGCAGATATAAGCCGGATTGTAGCAGAAACCAAGGTTTTCTGGCCTGAAAGTTGCATGTTTAGAGGATGGAAGCACAAAAGGCGATTGCTCGTGCATGGAATAGCATGGAACCTGCCGTTGACCACATAATGACCGAAGTCAACAAAGACCAAGTAGACTGGACGAATAAAAAGCCTCGATCGAGCTGTCCTGTGCTCGATCGAGAGGACTTGAAGAGTAGAAGATCTCGATCGAACTGTCCTGTGTTCGATCGAGAGAGCTGCAAGGAGAAGATCTCGAACGATAGGTCTCACTCTTCGATTGAGAAGGCTGCTGAAGATTGTTCCTCGATCAAGAACCTTAAGTGCTCGATCGAGAAGTTTTTAGGGTTAGCTACGTTAGGAAAGCCCGTAGGTTAATAATACTATGTACGTGTTTTACTATAAAAACACATAAGGTCATTTGACCTAAGTATCTCTTCTCTTATTATCAGACACTTTTAATCATTCAATATTAGATTTCTTCCTTCCTTTTATTTCTCTTTCCTTTTACCCTTTATCACGTTCGTTTGTGGAATAAAAGCTGGAATCATACGTTCTCTACGCCGGATCGCTCGAGACTGTATTACTCCTTCTTTTAGTTTTATTTTCTCGTATTATGTTGTTGTTTAGCATGATTATGTTAGTTGCTTTCGTTAGTAATTATAGTATGAGTAGCTAAATCTCGTTTATGCGGGGATAAGGGAAGCCGTGTCGATGCATGCTAGGGTATAACTTGTTAGGGCAGTTTTACGGTAGGAATTGTAGTTAAGCAATATAATTGTTGTTTTGGTTGAATGACTGCACACAGGAGACCATTCGCTTAGTTAACCTCCGACCTGGATCGAAAGATTGGAAGGGTAAGACTTGTTTAATTATAATAATCGATTTCTTATGAGGATGAAAGTTAAGTAAGAATGACCTTAGGGCGACTTAAGACCGAAAGGTATAGTCGGGTTTAAGGACCGAAAGGTGACGACCTAGCCCTTCCTACCAACGAACTGACCGACCTAGTTAGATCCGAAACTGTTGATGACACGGTGGACCGAAATCCTTGCATACTCCCTCTCTATCTGATTTACTTTAGTTAATTTTATTACCTTTTATTACTCGTACCTTATTTCTCCTTCCCTTAATCTTTATTAGATAGTTAACCAATTTAAAACCCCCGACTTTGTGACCGACAGAGAAAACCCATAGATAGAAAATTACCTCCCTGTGGAGATCGACCCTACTTACCATTAGCTTCTGTTAATTGTATTAGGTTTATTTTTGGTGTGCATAACGACTAGACATCAAATTTTGGCGCCGTTGCCGGGGAGGCAATTTTATTATTTGTGTTTAGTTTTTCCTGTCTTGTCTTAAGGAATTTTAAATTCCTTAAGACCGTTGTTACTGATTTTCTTGTAGCTGAGTATGCGCAGGTCTAGTAAGGGAGGATTGGTTGAGGCCGGTCTGGAACCTGTGTAACACCCTCATAAACCAGGGGGCCTTTACCAAGGACTGCCCTAGCCTATGGAGGTATTACCATCCCGACATAACCGGGGTAGTGAATATATCAAAAGAAATAATGCAAGTCCCTTATTAAATGATAAACTTTAACTGTCTTACATATGTCTCATAAAATAATAACAACTGAAATAATAAAGTTCAACTACTAATAATGCTAGATAAACTATGTCGGCTAGGCTAAGCTAAGCTTGTGGCGACTCTTCCCATCCCAGAAACACATCATCATCCATAAGCTCATTACCTGCTACACCAACTACTCACCATCCCCGAATGGATCACAGCAGGTCATAAGACAAACAACCAGGGTCAATTCAATTGAAGATAAAAATAAGACAGTCAAGATACATGAACACAAGCGGAAGCAATGCAACAATACAATGAGTTGTGATCTCCTTATCCTCCCTCGCCTCTACCAGAACCGACTACACATCGCAACACTTAGCCCAGCCAGGTACCCATCGCAACAGGTACCCTAATCCACCAGTGGTCAGACCGCAGCCCTTCCACTAAACCTAGTCATTAATGTGCACACCTCTCCTGGCTTGAGAGACCAGGAGACGACCCTAGGCGTGATCACCTTCTCACGGTGACCACTCATCGCTCATAATCAACAACTCAATCGATAATCAACATCCAATCACATATGCACATTACAAGAAGGTCTTATGCAAACCACAGTAAAACCGAGTAGGATAACCTACCTTATTCGCAATCC